>JAQIYK010001344.1:0-10002 GCA_034700465.1 Rotylenchus robustus | reverse complement strand
ATTTTAGGGGGGGGGGACTTTTTAGAGGAAATACGGTATTACATTATTTTTAATATTTTTAATACTATTTATTTTTATTTGATTTTTTATTTTTAGTCGAAGTCTTTATTAAAACGCTAAATCCTTCTAATTTGGCTTTGCATGTCAAAATACTTTTCAATGGCAGTGTATCGGTCAACCAAAATATTACGCGTACGTACCTATACATTTCTTTAAGTTCCAAAAAGTGTTGGGAAAAGCTACAAAAAATTTAAAAAAAACGGAAAATTTAAATGGTCGGGACCGGGAGCGGAGCCTGGAGCCGAAAATTTTGAGATTTAAAAAATAATATTTTTTGACAAAAAAAAATTAGTAAATTTTTAGAAAACCGACCCTCAAATTTTCTGGCCTCGTCTCCGGTGCTGAAAATCAAAAGAGGTTAGAGTCGGAGCTATTTTTTGGTTTTTTCATTTTCCCAACACTGTTTCCAAAATTATTACAAATTAAAAAAAATATTAGATATATTTTCTAGCTAAATTAAAGCATAATCAAAAAATTTCATTTTTAAATTTCCATTTTAAAAAATTAAGAAAATAATATTTATCAGTTGCAAGATTAGATGTTTTTTTATTGTTATTAAATTTATTTATTTTTTAACAAAAATGTACCTAAAACTTAAAAATAATTAAAATAAAAAATGATTATTTAAATTTATTTGTTTAAGTTTTATCGGATAAAGTACAAGAACTTTGTGCTAAGGAACCAAATTTGTCCGAACGAGCAAAATTATGCTTCCAATTTAGAAATGTAAGTTTAAATTAAATGAAAAATCACAACAAAGCAATGGAAAAAAACGAGGTGTTTTTTTTAATTTTTTTAATTTTCGGAATTTTACACGTCGTTTTTTTAAACCCTGTTTTTGGGTTTAAATTTTTTAAAATCATCAAACGAATTTTCAAAAAAATAGGATTATTTTGATTATAATTTTTTGTTTATTTTACATTGATAAATTTTTTTGCTTAAGTTCACACTCGATCCAGACTCTACTGGAAATTTTACTGCCAATGTGTGCCTCAAAATTAGTGCTGAACTGCCCCCTCCATTGCCAAGTTTTGGTCCCATCGATCTTCACTGCCTGAACTTTACGTAAAATTTGGATAAAATATTTCTAAAAATTTGAAAACAAAATTTAAAGTTGAAAAAATATATAAATTTAATAATAAAAAAAATGATAAAAAAATATATGTTAAATTAAAGGGATTATCTGTTTATATTTAAACAAATATGTTATATATTTTAACTATTAAAAAGCAATCAAATTAAATGTAATAAAATTAATTTAATAAATTCTAAAATAAATTTTATACAATTAAAAAATTTTTAATTTATTATTAAATTATTTATTTAGAAATAATTAATTTAAAATTTATTAAACAATGACAATTTAGGGTTCCAGCTTCGGTATTTCCGCATATGATGTACAAGAAGCTCTTGCAACTGACGAAGAAATTTAAGTTCACCTCTCCGTGATCCTGGTTCTTTTCTATATTTGGCTAAAAAATAAATATTATATGAATATAATAATTATATTGTAATTAATAAATATAGGAATTTTGAAATGTCGGAGGGGAAGGGGGTTCTATGGAGGGGCTATTTTTCAGGAAAAAAAATCAGAAATAAAGGGAAAAAATTGGCTTTTTGGCCAAAATTTGCGATTTTCTTTGAAAACTTGACAATTTTTACAAAAATTTTCATCAAAACACTGAAAATTGATGGAAATTGGTTTCCTTTTTTATATGACACAAATTTTTTTCTCGAAGATATAGAACAAATTCCCGAGTTTTTTACGAGTTTTGAGTTTCAAATTTTGAATTTATCAATCTTTGAGTTTCGTTTTTTCAGTTTTTTAGTAATTCTATTTGAACATAAAATTTCTTATTATATTTCATTAAAAAATTAACCATGTTTACTCATAAAAATTCCATATTTCTTATGAAGTATATTTTTCGATTTTTTTAAAATGTATTAGGCCTAAAAATTAATGAGTGGAGTGGACAGGCACCAAAAAATTGAGAATTTCGAAAATTGACAGAGATAATTTCCCGCAAAAATTTTTCTCTATGAAATCAATAATTTCTAGGTATATAAAAGTAAATATATGGAATACTACATCAGTTAATAGGGGTGAATTGTTACATTTTTCATTGTCCTATTAAAAATTTAATATTTAACAATTGTAAGAAAAATAGGCTTGTTGTGCAAAATTATTCAATTTGCTCCATAAATTGACCAATTTTTCATAAGTTTCAATAAATTTTGATAAACAAAAAATTTGTAAAAAATGCAAAAAATATGAAAAAATTGAAAAATAGCTATCCTCCTCTATGGTGGTTATTTTCGTAATTTTTGACTTTGTTTTTATGGACCATCCCCAATTGTCGGGTCCCCAAATGTCCAATGCTCAATTGTCGCGCTACGGGTCGTATTGGGAGCAAGGGTTGAACCAGGCCGGAAATTTCCGGCCTGATTTTTGTCGGACCGGGCCGGCTGGCCGGCCGAGTCAAAATAAGGAGGGGAAAAATTGAAAAAATAAAAATGAAAAGAAGAAAAAAATGAAGGAAAAAGGAAAATTAATTAAAAAAGTTTTTTTTTGATTAACCCTAGTAAATTTTAGTTAATAATATTTAATAATTTAGTCCGCTATGCGAAATTTATTTTTTTGGGAACTTTTATTACATAAAATTTTCTTCTAAATGCTTTAAATAAACAAAAAATGGAATTTTTAAATAATTATAAAAATTTGAATTTTTAAAAAAAATATTTTCCAAAAAACCAAAATCGGGCAGGCCCCGGGGTGGAAATTTCTGGCCCAATTTTGGTCGGGCCGGGCAGGCAAAAATCCGGCCCGGTTTAACCTCTGTGATTGGGAGCCAGTCCAACTAACATACCTATGGGCCCTAACCCCAAAATGCTTTTCTGCTTGTCTTTTCTCATTTATCAACCTGCTGATAGGGGATGAATTTTAACACATTTAACACATCGGCGGATCACTTTGATCTTTGATCACTGATCGTTGGTCGACATTTGATCAATGCCTTTATTTTATTTTGAATGTCTTCTTCAGCTTCGCAACGAACGCGTCCTTTTCGGCCTTTGTAATTTTGCCGTCCTTGTCCGGATCTCCCAACAACATCGTCACGTCGATGCCCAACTTGATAAATTCCGGCTTCTCCAATATCTTGTCCTTATTGGCATCATAGTTCGCCACAATGATGCTTTTCGTAGTGATGTCTTTGTAAAAATAATAAATTCAAATTTTAAAAGTGAAAGAGAAATAAATTGGAGAATACCGTATTTCCTCTAATAGAATCCCCCTCCAATTGAACCCCCTACAATAAAGCCCCCTCCCCTCCGGGGTATTGTAAAATAGAACCCCCGGGGATTCTATTAGAGGAAATACGGTATACGATATTAAGGTACATGATTTTGTATGCCGAAAAATCGTGAAAAAAAATCCAAAAAATCCTGTAAGAAGTACCACCGCCTCTCTAAAAAATACTCTCCCCGGATCCTGCCCAAAAAACCGACCAATAAAAAGACCACCCCACTAACCCCCCTCCGAATAACCCCGGTTTGATTGTGAGACCAATAAAAATTCCGCTTGTGCCCAATATTTTCTGGACTAAAAATCGGGGAAATCCAGAAAATCCATATTTTCCTGAGTTTTCTTCCTCAAAATGCCTGGATCTGGATCACCTGGATCCAGGAAATCCGGGAACCACATCCACCGGACTATAATTTTTCCCCAAAAAATTTCCACAAAAAATTCTACCTCTCCGTCTAAATGTGCCCCTCCCTCTAAAGTAGGCCCCCGTCTCCGGGGTTTTTTGAAAAATTTAACCCTCGTGAACTAAATTAGAGTAATTTTAGGATTTAAAGGACCATTTCTATACATATTAAATAAAAATATTAGAAAAAATTGTACTTTTGTTGTTCATCATAGTTTGTGCTATTTGGATTAAAACCATCGCATACGGAGGCTGCATCTCCGGAGGGAAAAATTTAAGGTACTCCACATATTGGTGAGGAGCCTCCTTCTCAACTTCATCCTTTGTCACATATCCATCGTGGTTCGTGTCCGCTGCCTTTAAAAAAATTGAACACAAAAAGTTGGGCAAAAATGTGCTTAAAATTGCCTCTACAACCGTCAATCAGAGGTTAAACCGGGCCGGAATTTTGCCGGCCCGATTTTAGTTTTATGGAAAATATTTTTTAAAAAATTCAAATTTTTATAATTATTTAAAAATCAATTTTTTTGTTTGTTTATTTAAAGCATTTAAAAGAAAATTTTATATAATAAAAGTTCGCAAAAAAAATAAATTTTGCACAGTGGACTAAATTATTAAACATTATTAACTAAAATTTACTAGGGCTAATCAGAAATTTTTTACTTTCTTAATTAATTTTTTTCTTCTTTTCTTTTTTTTCAATTTTCCCCTCCTTATTTTGGCTCGGTCCGGCCAGCCGGCTAGACAAAAATCCGGCCGAAAATTTCCGGCCCGGGTCGGGCCGGCCCCTCAATCGAACACACAACAAATGCATTTCGCTATAAAACACAAAAATAAAAAATAAATGGAAATTGATTTATTTGAAAATAACGAGAAAAAAAAACAATTTTTTTATTTTATAGTCTACGCATATTCGCTATGATTATATACCGTGAAGGCTTTTTCGATCTGTTCCATCGCTATTTTTGGACTAAATGGAATTGGGGGTTGGGAACGGAGTTGGGTTAGCGAAAGAAGGAAAAGGAGCAGAGAAAAAAGGGACATTTTGGAAGAAATTTTTTTGCTTGGGAAGGTTGTTCAAAATTGGAATTGGAAAAGTGGTAAAATTAGACTTTTTCCGCCTTATTTTATTGGGGTAAAATTTGGTAATGCTTTTAAAGCTTTTAAGCATTTTGAAGACAAATTATGTATAAGGAATATTTTTAATAAAAAAATTTTGAATAAAATTTTAAATTTTATTTTTAAAATTTAATGGATTTGCCCTGGGAAGGCCATTTTGTATATTTATTACTTTTTGTTGAAAGCCATAATGGATTTGCTTTTTAGGATTTTTAATGCTTTTAGGCAGACCACTTGATAAATGTAAAATAATTTGCTTTTAAATTTTAAAGTTTTAAAAGGTTTAAAAAATTGTAAAAAAAAATAGAAAATAAAAAACAAAATAATGAGTCCAAAGTTGAAAGTTAAAAGTTAAAACTGATAAACACATCGATTGATATTTATTATTGGGATAATTTGATTTTATTGACCTAAAGTGCAAAATATTATTTTTCTAGAGCTTAGCATTTCTCTATTTTCATTATTTTGAATTTAAACAATATATTGCGTAATTTAAACTGGCGTTGATAAATAATTTAAATATTTTGTTATCAATATTAGGGTTGAAACCCGGTTTTCGGTTTCAGATTTTCAGCAATTTTTGGCAAAAAATTAACCGGTCTTGGTCAAAACTTAAAACCAAAACAAAAAAATGGAAAAAATCGAAAATCTTTACTTTTTCAGCCAAAATTAACCGGTTTTCGCGAAAAAATGGAAACCGGTAACCGCGTATGGCAAAACTGAGAAAACCGATAACCAGAATAACCCGGTTTTTAACCGGGTTTGTGCAACCCTAATCAATATGATAAAAAGCATTTTGTATTTGATTGACGGTTTTGGCCCTTTAACATAACACGGAAAGTTAAAACCCAAATTAAATATTGACAAAATACATAACAGCCTAGTTTCCATCTGATGCCTTAGTTCCTAATATTTATCTATTTTTTAATTAAACAATCAAATCAACTAAATGTTTGATTTTCTCAATTATTATTTTTAATAAAATGTACTTATCAATAAGTTTAAGTTTAAGAAGTTATCATTTTATAGTTGATTGCATACCGTTTTCCTCTAATTATCGCCCCCTCTAATTTCCGCCCTCTCCAATTCCCCCCCCCCCCCTCTCGCAGGGGTATTGAAAAATTTCCGCCCCGGGGCGATAATTAGAGGAAATACGGTATTTATGCAAATTTCGATGACATATGATTTACTTTTTTTTTAAAATTTTTAGCGTATTACTATTTTTGTAAGTTCAAATACAAAACAAATGACAAAAAATAATTGACTTTTACTCTATTTTTAATGATGTCAAATGCATCTTTTCTCTCTCATTATTTTTGTAAGTTCACATAATGTTAACTCGGTTGAATGCTAGAAAATTTGCTTTGCCCCTTAAACTTTTTTTAAAAAGTATTGAAAATATTTTGGGTAACGAAATCAAACTTCTAAATTTCAAAAATCCGAAAACGAAATACGAAAATTCGTTAAGTCCAGTTTCCGATACCCTACTTCCCAATCTAATTATAAATATGCTAAATAAAAAATAATAATAAAAGCTGACAAATTAACTTTAAAATTAACAGTAATTCAATCAATAATCAATCAATCAATCAATCAATCAATCAATAAATCAATCCATAAATTAAACAATCGATTAATTATTCAATTAATTATCAAACAATCAATCAATTAATCAATCAATAATCATCATCATCAATAATCAATCAATTAATTAAGCAATCAATCAATCAATTATTCAATCAATCAATCAATCAAGAAATCAATTATTCAATCATCAATCAATTAATCAGTCAAATTTGTTGATTTTGTCGATGATTTTCTGCATGAAATTTCCTTTCAGAAAAGTTAATTTCTAATTTTACAGATGAATTGCAAAAATATGCAATTTTATTTTCGAGGGCTTGATTTTCTTTCTGGTCCATTTTTGGTGTATTACTATTTTGATAAGTTCAAATACAAAACACTTCGCCAAAATAATTGACTTTTAATCTTTCTTCTTAAAATAATGCCGGCATTATTATTTGCCCTATTTTTTCTCTTTTTTCACATCAACACTCCTAATTACACAGTTGAATGCGCCAAAATTTGCAAATTTTCAGGGGATCTAATGCCCGTTTTCAGTTCAAAAATGGCGCAATAATTCACTACAAAATCATTAAGCCAAAATAATTGCCTTTTTACCTTTAAGTGAAATAAAGTTTTGCTAAATAAGACCAAAAATTTGTGTTTGTTTTGTATTATGCTTGATGAACATTGGTATATAAGAAAATGATAAGCCTTAAATTTTACACTTTTCATATTTTTCACATTTTATCTCTTCCCACTAAAAATATATAATTAAAAAATTGAAAAAAAAAACATTAAATCAATTTATTTTTCAGAGAATTTAATAATATAAAAATGTAGAATTTTTGGAAATTTTCATGTTTATTCTTCATACACCTAGAAAAATATAATTTCCAGTCCATATTTGCATTCAAAACGATCAAATACTTTTTTTGATCAAAAAAATTAAAATTTAAAAAATTCAATATTAAATTAAAAGAAATTCGACCTCGCTTTAACACATTAACATACATTTTTTCAAATTTCAATGGTTAAATTTTAAAAAATTCAACATTAAAATTTAAAAAAAATAAATTAAATCAAATTAAGCTTTAACAGATTTAACATACATTTTTCCAAAATTTCAAAATTTAAATTTTAAAAAAATTCAACCTTAAATTTAATAAAAAATTCAACCTCATTAATTTTTTTTTAAATTTTCAACATTTTAATTTTTAGAAAATCAACAAATCAACCTTAAAATTTAAAATATAAATTAACCTTATAACAATTTACAACAAATTATCTCTTCAACTCATTAACATTTTATATAACAAATTATCTCTTCAACTCATTAACATTTTTTTTAAAATTTTAATCTAAAATTTTTAAAATTTTCAAAAATTTCAACCTAATCTTTAAAAATTTAAACTTATCAACCTTCTTATATAAATAATTTTTAGATTAAACAAATAAAATGAATGCTTGGAATGTTTTGTTCACGTATTCTCTGCTGACCTGCATAATATTTTCTTGTTCCATCGACGCCATTTTGTACCGTAAAATTCCATTTCGGTACAAATCCAACCCGCACAATGGAGCCAACAAACATTTTGGAGGTAAAAAATAAATAATAAATAAATAAAAATATAAATTTATATTAAATTTTTTTTATTTTTTTATAAATGTCATTTTTGGGAAAGAAACGTTAAGAAAAAAGAGCGTTAAAAATGCATAAAAAAAAGTTATGAAAAATTAGATTGGATTTTAAAAAATTAAATTTCTTTATATATGTTGTTTGAATAATTATTTATTTATTAAATTTCCATAGATAATTTAAACACTTTTTTTTTATTGAATTAAAAAAATAAAAATGTTTGTTTCAGATTCATACCGGAACCAAAAATACGTGGATGGATTTTTCGAGGGCAGTGAAGTCAAAAAAGTTGCGCGTTCATTAGAAACACATCATCTGGTTCCATTGAGACCCGACTATGCCGTTAGGTAAAAATAATTTTTATTATATTTTTTCTAATTTTTCTTTATAATTATAAATAAAATATTTAATATATTCCGTTTTTCTTATTTTTCCCAAAATTGTTTTTTTCAAGAATTTTCTCAAATAATTTTGGGTTGAAAAATAAGTCTCCTCCTTTTCCCCTCTCGATGGGGTAATGAACAATATCTTTCTAGCGTATTTTTAGAGAAAAGACGGTAAAAATTTAAAATTTAGATATTTTATATTTTAATTGTTTTCAGGAATGTGGCCAATTTTCTCCGCAACTTTTTTGACACACGAATTGAGCGAAGTCGAAAGGCAGCAGTAAAGAACGAGTAAAATGCAAAGTTGTAGTGATTAATTTAAAAATATTTATTTAAGCAGTAGTCATTTTGCGTATTTATTTATTTTATATTTTTAATATAATTAAAAACCTAATGAAGTAATAAAATAAATTCATTTTATAAAATAAACATAATTTTACATTGATTTTACAAAAAACGTCATTATTTTTCAAAATTTCAAAGCCGATTTTTAGTCGGCTTTGAATGGGAAAATAACCGATTATGGCAGAGGCGGGAAGTTCAAAAATAAACGCATTTAAAAAATGTGAAAACTTTTGAGTTATAGGCTTTGGTCTAAAAAAATAGATCCATATTTTAGTGTAAAATTAGTCGATTATGGTATATTTGGAGTGGGAATTAAAAAATAAACGAATTTTTGAAAAAATTACAATTAAAAATATTTAAGCTATCTAAATGTTATATTTGTTAGGACTTCTAATTTGCACTGTTAAATTTATTGAAGTTGTTAAAAATAGCAAAATAATTTGAATCTGTAATAATTTACTAATAAAACAAAAACAACGATACTAACAAAAATTAAATTTCTCAATAATTAGAGATATTTAATTAGATAATTAGTAGGGAAGGGATGCGATAGTTAAAAGTTTTTTTCGCAAAGTTTATTTTTGTATAGCAAATTTATTCTCAAACAAATACGATGAAATTTTTACCAGCTATTCCACTACACAGCGAAAATCATCCTGAAAAATTATCCTGCAAAATTTCAAAAATTTCTAAATGTTTGGAAATTTTTTTACAAAATTCCGCTTTACAAACTTGATTGAAAACTTGTCTAAGTTTATAAAACAGGCGGAATTTTGTAAAAACAGGTTAATTTTCGTTGTGTAGAGGAATAGCTGGTAAAAATTTCACCGAATTTGGTTGACAATAAATGTGTTATACAAAAATAAACTGCGAAAAAATGCATAACTATCGCATCCCCATTACCCATTACTATTAATTAGTTAATTACACCCATTTTAATTTGGTTGAAAAACTGCCTCTCAACTTTTCGTGAAAATACGCCTGTTTAATTTTTCATGAAAATCTGCTCAATTCATTTTACGTGATCTTGATATGTTGACATATTTTAATTTCCGTGAAAATCCGCCTGTTTCAATTTTTGTGAAAATCCGCCTGTTTCAATTTTCGTGAAAATCCGCCTGTTTCAATTTTCGTGAAAATCCGCCTGTTTCAATTTTCGTGAAAATCCGCCTGTTTCAATTTT
>JAQIYK010001343.1:0-10004 GCA_034700465.1 Rotylenchus robustus | reverse complement strand
TCGAAAAACATCAATTTTTTGGAAATTTTTCTTCAAAATTTTTGGGCTGAAATATAAGTCCCCCTCTAAAATCTCTCCCCCCTCTCGGAGGGGGGGGGGGGTTGAAAAATATCTCCCGGGGACTTTTTAGAGGAAATACGGTATGTAATTTAAATGTTTTAGCAAATTCGAAAATATCATTAATTCTTGTGCTTTATAGTAGGTCCTCGGGGTTCGGATTCGGAGGGGGGCTTTTTTCCCTAAAAAATAGTTTTTTTTTTGAATTTTTTGCAAAATTTTGAGGGGTGAACCTTACCTTGGTGCAGTTCAGCTGGTAGCAACTGTGCACACATCCGAACACCGTCTCGGCGGCCATGATCACCTCGAAGGACTGGGTGTAGTCCGCCAGCACGCGGCCCGAAAACTGCACATCCCCCGAACATTCTGTGCATAATGAAATTTAAAACCAAAACCCTCGTTTTGCATCGGTTAATTTTCTATTTTCGAAATTTTGAGACTTTGAAAAAATAAAAATTTTCACTTTTTTCTACCATTTTCATAAATTTTCAGTGGCACAAGTTGAATAACAACGTATATATTTGAAAAATGAAAATACAATTTTAAGCAAAAATGATCTGTTTTTTTCAAAAAATAGGTATACGGTATTTCCTCTAATTTTCGCCCCCCCCCCTCAAGGGGGTACTGAAAAATTTCCGCCTCGGGACGGGATTTAGAGGAAATACGGTAGGTCTTTGAAACTAATTTTAAGTTTTTTTTTAAATTCATACCTTTGACCCCAAATCCAACACCGCCACCGCCGTGCGGCGGGAGATGCGTCGCATTTTGGGCGGCCATAAAATTGGCAATGGCGGTCCCCGCCTCCGGGCCGTGCTCCGTGCTGCTGGTCAGCGCCTCCGGGTTCACCTTCAGGATGTCGACCAGCTGAAAAATTTAAAAAAAAACAATAAAAAAATTGTTGAAAAATATTGATTCGAATAATTTTTGTGGGTTGGTCTGAAGTTGGGACAAAAAAATAATTTTGATCTTTAAAAAATTGGAGTCTTAAAAGTTCACAGTTGGAAAAATAAAAAATTGCTATTTTTAATTTTTGAAAAATTTACATTTTTATATTTAAATTTTGTAATGTTGAATTATTCAATTTTTTAAATTCTCCTTTTTTTGTTTATTAAAAATTAAAATTTTCTGAACTTCAAAATGAATACCTTGCCGACGGCATCTACCACTCCCCGCTCCTCGGGTTCGCTTTCGTGTTCTGCTCCCAACTCGCTGGTAGTGCTGGACACTTCCTCCTTCTCCTCCTCCGTTATTGTACTGCTCCAAGTTGTTGCCTCCTCCTCCGGCGTTGTTTCCGTTTCATTTTGACCTTCTTCAATTTCAGTTGGTGTACTGCTCGAACTTGTAGTAGCCTCAACCGGACCGTCTGGTGACTCTTCCAATATCACGGGAGATGGAACTGCTGTTGTTTGACCCTGTTCAACACCTCCGACCATCACCAAGGGCACTTTGGTCTCATCCGTTGTCATTTCTTGGGTAGCATTTTCAGCAATTTCCGTTCCTTCTGAACTGCTCGAACTTGTTGATACATTTTCGGCAGTTTCTGGCCCTTCTGCTGTTGTACTCTCTGCAGTCACATTTTCTTCCGGAATTGAACCTGTTGTTGTAGATGAACCCCCTTCCGTTCTGTTCGGTTGACTGCCTTCAGCACCTCCGACCATCACCAACGGCACATTTGGCTCCTCCGTACTGCTCGAACTTCCATTGCTCATCTCCTCCTCCTCCGTTGTAGTTGCATTTTCAGGACCTTCAGATGTTGCTGTTGCTGCTGCTTCCGCACCTTCGCCATGTTTACCCTCGGCTTCTGTAGCATTTTCAGCTCCTTGAGATTCGGTTGGACCCGCTGGTGTACTGCTTAAACTTTCGGTTGTTTCCCTTGTGCCATTTTCAGCGCCTCCAACACCTCCGACTACCACCAGGGGCACTTTAGGTTCCTCCGACTCTGAAGTTGTACTGCTTGAACTTGTGGCATTTTCCAAGAGTGGTGGACTGCTCGTTGTTAAATTTTCCGCGCCTTCGCCATGTTCACCCCCGGCCTCTGTAGCGTTTTCAGCAACTGCTGTTAAACTGCTTGAACTTGTTGTTGCTGTTTCTTGTGTCCCATTTTCTGCAGCTTCCGGTTCTTCTGTACTGTTCAAACTCGTTGTTGTTGTTGTTGCACCTTCACCCGTCATATTCCCCTCAGGAACTGGACTTGCTTCCGTAGATGAACCTTCTTCAGTTCTGTTCGGTTGACTTTCAACACCTCCGACCATTATTAACGGCACATTTGGCTCCTCCGATTCTGATGTGGTGCCTGCACTGCTCGAACTTGTGGTATTTTCAGACGTTTCTGAATCCGAAAAAATATTTGTGCTGCTCGAACTTCCAGTGGCCGACTCTTCTGAACTTGTTGCATTTTCAGGCATTTCTGTAGATTCAGCTTCTGACGGAGTTGTCACGTTCTCAATTGTTGAAACTTCTTCAGATGGAGTTGAACCGCTTGGATTGGTTGTTGTTGTTGTTGCACTGCTTGAACTTGTTTCCTCCGTCGATGCGGTGCCATTTTCCGGCAATGCCCCGACGACAGCTATTTCGGATGGCGTAGTGTCCTGCTCCTCCTTCGGAAGTCCGGTACTGCTCGACCCCGTCGTGTTCTCCTGCTGCTGGTGTTCAGCTCCGGCTGTTTCAGTTCCCTGCTCCGTTACATTCTCTGCTGGTGATGCCGTCGAAGCTGTGCCATTGATAGGAAATCCGCCTTCAGCCGGCATTTCCTCCGGAACTGTTTCTGTCGTTAAACTGCTTGAACCTGTTGTTGTTGTTGTTGTTGTTTCATTTTCAGATTCTTCACTGCCGGACGGTGACGTCACATTTTGTTCGACTATCACTGTGCTAGCCGTGGACTCTTCAACGAACCCAATGGGAACCACACCAACTCCAGCAGATGTTCCAGTTTCGGTCTCATTTGAAGCATTAACTGGACTTTCTGAAGTTGTACCACCTTCAGGACCTCCAGAAGTCTCATTTGAAGCAGTTGCAGGACCTTCTGAAGTTGTACCACTTTCAGGAGCTTCAGAAGAAATTTCAGATGTCTCATTTGAAATTGTCGTCGCCAAATTAGCCGCAGAAGCCTCGGTTGCATTTTCGGCCTCTTCAGCTGTTTCATTTGTACTGCTTGAACTCGGCGCTTCACTTCCTGGCGTTGTGGCAAATTCAGAACCTTCTGAAATATTAGATGTGGTCAAATTTTCCTCCGGCGCTTCAGTGGCATTTTTAGCTTCTTCATCTGGTTCATTTGTACTTCTTGAACTTGGCGTCCCCGTTTCTGGAGTAGTTGATGGTTCAGTTGCATTTTCCCGCTGCTCGCCCTGATTTCCTGCTATGATCACCGGTATGATCTTTCCCTCAGGCCCTTCGGTGGCATTTTCGGCCTCTTTCACTGTACTGCTTGAAATGGTTGGTGGTGTTGACGACTCATTTGTTCCGGGACTATTGCTTGAACTCGAAGCTTCACTTTCTGGCGTTGTGGCACCTTCACGCACTTCGGAAGTCGTTAAATTTGCTTCGGGCGCTTCAGTGGCGTTTTTGGCTTCATCTCCTGTTTCATTTAATCCGGGACTGTTTAAACTTGACATCTCACTTTCTGCGGTTGTGGAATCTTCAGGACTTTTTTGCCCTTCGGAAGTTGTCAAGTTTGCCTCAGGTGTTTCAGTGACATTATTTTTGGCTTCTTCTTGCGACTCATTAGCACCTTTACTGTTTGCAGTTGATGTTCCAATTTCGGGCTCCGTTGGTGTCGATGCATTTTCCGATTGCTGTGCCAGATCGCCCGCCATAACCACAGGTATGTTATTTTCCTCCGAACTAGTTGAACTTGTGTCATTTTCTCCCTCTGGTAACTGCGTAGAATTCGTAGCTTCCGGCATTTCATTCGTACTGCTTGAACTCTGCGCCTCAGTTTCTGGCGTTGTGTCACCTTCAGGACTTTCAGAGACTTCATTAGTTGATGTCGTCAAATTTGCCTCAGCTGGTTCAGTTGCGTTTTGGTCTCCTTCGGCTGGCTCAGTTGTCCCGGTATTGCTTGAACTTGGTGCTCCAATTTCTGTCGTGGTCGATGATGCAGTTGTATTTTCCGACTGCTGGGCCAGATCGCCCGCCATGACAACAGGTATAATCTTTTCTTCTGAACTGGTTGAACTTGTGGCATTTTCTCCCCCTGGCAACGGCGTAGAAGCCATGTTGCCGCTTTCCGATACTTCGCCGGGGGTACTGCTCGAACTTGGAGTCGAGGTTTCATTGCCTAAAGAAGCGTAACTATTTGTTTCAGAATTTTTTACGTATTACGTAATTATTTTTTAATTTCGAATTTTAACCTGGCGAACTGCTCGAGCTTGTGGTCCTTTGAACTTCTTCACCAATTTGTTCTGATGGTTCAGTTTGATTAGATGGTTCCGCAACTGCCTCTGGTGATGAATTCGGCATGGTAGTGTTGCCAGTTTCAGGCTCCTCACCAGGTGTACTACCTGAACTTGTTGTCTCCTCAGCCACTCCAACTTCTTCCGCTGTGGCATTCCCAATGGGGCACATGCCTTCTGAACTTCTCCAATTTCTTCCCCGGAGGCATGCATCGGTTTTGTTAGAAGTTGCTGTTGTTGCATTTTCTGGTTCTGGACTGCTTGAACTTGTTGCTGTTCCACCACTCGCTCCTTCGTCTGAAGCATTTGTTTGGTTTTCCACTTCGCCAAAGGGACTCGCTGAACTTGTTGGAGGCAGTTGCTCTGAAGTGTTGTTCATGTCCTCCTGCTCTCCAACAGTTGGTGTTGAACTTTCGACGCCATGTCCTTCAGCGGGACTTGTCAAGTTGTTGGTGATCTCAGCTTCCCCTGGCTCCACTGACGTCATGTTTTGTCCTTCATGTTCTTCCGTTGGTGTGCTGCTTGAATTTGTGGTGGTCTCAACCGAACTTTCTGTTGTCGATGGACCTTCCAATACCACCGGAGGTGGTGCCGGAACTGCTGTTGTTTGTTCCTGTTCAATGACAGTGGTCATGTCCTGAACCGGTTCCAAAGGTGTTGAGCTTGTTGACTCAGGCGATGATGTCACGTTCAGCTCCTCTTCAGTGCCCGTACTGCTTGAACTCGTTGTGCTGACATTGCCAAAAGGCTCCGCCGGGCTTTCAGTGACGAATGCTTCTTCATTTTCTGCGGTTGTTGCGTTCGGTTGTCGATCCAAATTTCCGGCTATTACCAAGGGCACAGACTCTTCCGTCGTGTTAGAACTCGAAGAAGCTACAGTACTATTCCCGGCCTCAGGGTGTACGGTACTTTCCCCCAGTACTGTAGATGACATTGCATCGCCGCCTTCTGGCAATGCCGTCGTTGTACCATTGGCGACTCCAAGGTCCGTTTCACCTGGTGTACTGCTTGAACCTGATTCAGTCCCGTTTTCGGCCCCGACTAGTACGGTAGTGGCTTCTTCTACTGTAGCTGACGTCATCTCGCCAGAAACCACCTCAAGCGGTGTATTGGTCACATTGCCTTCACCAGATGTACTGCTTGAGTTTGGTGTCGAAGTTTCATCCCCTTAAAACATGATAAAATTTAAGCCCTACACAAACATGAACTTTGATCACCTGTTTGTGTGCTGTTTGAACTTGTGGTCGCTTGAACTTCCTCTCCAGAACCAGTTGCTGTTGATGGTTCAGTTTGATTGAAGATGGTTTCTGCACTTGTCCCAGGGGAAGAAGAAGTTGCTTCAGCTTCCTCTTCAGCCGTACTGTTCGAACTTGTCGTCGTTGTCTGATTTCCAACTTCTTCCCCATTGTTTGCTGATGTTTCAGACTCCGTAGTTGTAGTTGAATTTTCTGCTTGCTGGGCCAGGTCTCCAGCCATGACCACCGGCATGATCTTGTCCTCCGAACTTGTGGCATTTTCGCCCTCCGGCAATGGTGTACTTTCTGCAGTAGAATTCTCTCCAGCAGAACCTGGTGTTGCAGCAGTTTCTGAAGTTTTTGGAGTTGAACTTGTCGTGTTTTTGGCCTCGAGCTCTTCAACAGATGTGCTACTTGAACTTGGTGTTGTCTGAACTTCTTCTTCAGTTGTTTGGTTTGAGGCTTCTGTACTCGTTTCAGGTGAAATTGCCTCTTCGGAAGTACTGCTTGAACTTGTTGTTTCCGATGTTTCAGTTTGGTTTAATTCTTCTGCCGAGCCAGGCAATGACTCGTTTGAACTGCTTGAACTTGTTGACAATGTTGTGGAATCAGACTCCTCCTCAGAAGTTGTGCCAGAGTTCATGCTCATTATGTGTCCATTTTCATCGTGAGCAGTTTGATTATTAGAAGAGGCCGAACTGCTTGAAGTTGTCTCAGTTTTTGGTTCTGATCCCGGTACTTCCGATGATAACGTTGTCGTACCATTTTCGGGCCCACCAACTCCCATGCTTTCTGCCCTGCTTGAACTAGTTGTTTCTTCAGGTTCTGAAACTTCTGATGCCATTGTCGATGGTGTTGTTCCATTTTTGAGCTCATTTCCTCCCAGAACTTCTGAACTGCTCGAACTTGATGTGGCTGTTGTTTCAGGCCCTGAAACTTCTGCGCTTGGTGCCGTAGTCGAGTTTCCATTTTCGGCGCCATTTCCAGAATTTGTCGATGTTGAACTTTCCTCTTCCGAACTGCTCGTATTTGTAGTCGTGCTGAAGCCTTCTTCAACTTCTGCTTCCGATGATGTGCCGCTTGGGCTGGAAGGGTTCGGACTTGTGTCCTGTTCATCGGATTCAGCGGGTGCTGCTGTTCAATAAATCATTAATTCTTCAATTTTCTAATTTTTGAAATACCGTATTTCCTCTAAAAAGTCCCCCCTCTCGGAGGGGGTTGAAAAATATCTCCCCCGGGGGACTTTTTAGAGGAAATACGGTACTGCTCGAACTTGTGCTGGTGTCGGCCACTTCAGGTGGCAACTCGTCCCGTTGCTGCTCCACCTTCACCGTTGTCGTCGTTGTACTGCTCGGACCTTGGACGGTACTTTCCTCTTCCGTAGAGTTTGCCGGCAGAATGTTCTGTTCAGCTTGACTTGCCATCACCACTGGAGGTCTGAAAAAAAAATTTAAAAATAATAATTTAAAAAATATTTCTATTTTTAAAATAATATTTGCACCCAAATTTTGGTCTAAGTAACCATTTGAAATTTAATTTAGTTCCAAAGTGTATTTGGCCAACAAAATTTGAATTTCGAAGTTCGGGCCAAACATTTCGCCAAACCTTTTTGTGAATTTTTCCTCTTCGACATCATCGCCAAGATCATCTTCCTCCTCCTCTGGCGCCGGCGTTGAGCTGGTAGCGTTTGCATTGCTTGGCCTTGCCACGCCAACCTAAAATATTTTTAAATTTTCAAAAAAAAACTGATTTTTTTTAAATTTTACAATTTTTTACCGATTTTGGTCTTCCTCCTTCGTCACGGCCATGCTCATTCAGGATCAGAATGGGCAATGCTGGGATTTTCTCCTCTGTGGCATTTGATGGTGGTGCCTAAAATTAATTTTTTAATTTAAAAAATTATTTTTTTTTTAATTTTCCAAAAATGAAAAACAGACCTCGGTGGTCACTGTTGTCCTCCCTTTTTGGTGTTCCATCGAAAATTGCACCGTCTCCGTCGTGCCTTCGGTGCCCATTTTTGTGGCCGTCTCAATTTTGGCCTCGCCCGTCGTCTCAACCACCTTCAAAAACAAAATGTTTTTTATTGAAGTTAATTTTTAAGATTTTTTAAAATGAAAATCCAAAAAATTAACCTTCGCTGTGCGGTTGGCGTCAGCTTCGGCTTTTACCTCCCCGCGCGGTGTTGCATCTTCCAGCTCGCCAATTAACATTGTTGTCGGGCCAGTTTTGGTCTGATTAAACATCTAAAACTTAAAAATATTAACTTTTTAATATTATTCAAAAATTTTAAACTGTTTTCAAAAATTCTCGACCCTAGGTCCCGGACACAGGCCACATGTCTCAAAATTTTGCAAATAAAAATTTGTTTTTTTTCTTTGACAGCCATCTTTGGACTTCCCGTGAAAAAACGCATTTTACGCAAAAAATGATATTTATTTGGACCAAACTTTAAAATTTTTCACAAACCTCCGCCGGTGTCGTCACATTCTCCGCTGCTTCAAATGCCGTAAACAGTGTTGTGTTGTGAAACGATGCTGTTGCGGGTGTTGTGGCGTCTGTTCGGCGTGGGATCAGCGTGGTGGGCATGTTGGCCACTGAACAACACGGTATACGGTAGAAAGTGCATTGGGTATACGGTAGAATGTACATTGGGTATACGGTATATATTACCGTATGTGACAATTTTGTCAATTTTTCCAAATTTCCACTGAAAAATTCTACCCCTCCCTCTAAATATGCCCCCTCCCTTCTCCCGAGGGTATTGAAGACATAAGACATAGGATACAGTAAGACATGACAGTAATAATGTCAACCAAAGTAGATAGGATTGGTTGTACGGTTATGTATACGGTAGGCTATAATTGTAGTCAATTGTATAATGCATAATGTACGGTATGGCATGCATTTAACGTATGGAAGTTATGGATGAGTACGGTAGAATATACGGTAAAATGATTGTAAACGTGTCATACGGTATGTCTCCGCCCATTTTGGTGGAATATCCCATTCATACCTACTGTACTTTGCCATTTAACTGTACTTTGTACTTTAACTGTACTTTGCCATTTAACTGTACTTTGTACTTTGTACCGCTTCCAAAAAAACAAAAAAAATATCTGACCGCATCGGACACAGCTTATCACTGAACGGTTTGTGCTCGGGTAGGAGTAGTCGCGCTGCAGGCTCGGCGTGCAAATTTCTCTTAACAAAATTTTAATTTTTTTTCGGATTTTTTGGACATCAAAAAATGCTCGATTTTTTGGTATTTTTGGTTAAACTAATTGGGTTTTCAACAGATCAAGCAAGTTTGGATTTTTGCACATTTCAAATAAAATATTTGGATTTTTGAAAGGGTCTAAAATCGATTTTTTAAAACAAAATCTATGACAAGTTATAGATTTTTCGAAAAAATTGAATTTTTTAGAATTTTTATTTATTTATTTGTTCATTTTTTACTTCTCCGATTCCATGTCCAAATGGCACTTCGCCGTCTTTTGTGGTGCATCGGCTTGCTCAAAGAATGCGCTGGAGCATGCATTTTGGTAGCAAATGTAGGCGCACTCGTTCAAACTGAAAAACACACAAAAAATAGAAAAAGTTTCGAAGCGAAAACATTTTTAAAAATTGAATGTTACGGTAACTACAACAGACAACAGACACATACGGTACCTGCTCACAGAAGCGGTTTTTGTGCGTCTGAACTGTTGGATGGCGCGCTCCGAGTCGGTGGGAGGCAAAACTTCGAAGGTGACCAGACAGGCTGAAAATTGAAAAACAATGCACCGAAAAACTCAAAAAATAATCCAATTTCCAGCACCCCCAGAGGAGAAGGGGTTAGAATCATAGATGCACAGGGGGCTTCATTGCAAAAAATCTTGTGGCATCCCTTTACATTTTCAAGATTTTACGGCATCTTCGGATTTTTTGAAAATGTAACCTGATTTTCGATATTTTTCCCTCCCGGTTAAAAAATGATAAAAAATTCTTCGTTCGCATTTCGTTTTCTCGAGAAGGTATGTTTGATAAACTAGACCATTTTTCCACGAATAGGTGGGAGGGGGTGTTGAAAATTTTCTCGATTTTTCGATTTTGTAATTTGTACCGTAACACCAACCAAATACTGTTTTCTACCGTATCCACCCTCCAAATATTGTTTTCTACCGTATCCACCCTCCAAATTGTATATCGTATTGCCCACCAAAAATACTGTTTTTTACCGTATCCACCCTCCAAATACTGTTTTCGGTACTTGTCGGTTAACGGGGGGCAGAGAGACTTAACGGTGAGAGAGCGGTGAGAGAAAGGCGAGAGATAAGGGAAT
>JAQIYK010001342.1:0-10012 GCA_034700465.1 Rotylenchus robustus | reverse complement strand
TTTCTATTTAATTTCATAAAAATAAACAAATATTTTATTACTAATTGATATTTTATTTTTTATTTTATTCAATTGAGTTTAAATTTAAATTATTTTGTTTTGAACACAAATTGTAATATATTTTTATCTGTAAATGATATATTTTAAATAATATTTAAAAAATATTTATATGTATTGTATGTTCCGAGGTTTGCAAGAAATATAAAATTTTTAAATAACTGATTAATTGTATATGATACTTTTATTTTATTAAAATCTTTATTATAGATTCTTTTTTATATCTTTAGACAAAAATTAAATTCAAAATTAATTACAAATTATTAAAATAAATTATTATTATTTTTTATTTATTTTTTTATGATTTTTTGTTCTATTATTTTTTCAAAAAATAAATTTTAATATATTTATATTAAAAATAAATTTATTTTACTTGCATATAATTTTTTATTATCTTTAATAGTTCCTTTTGTAAAAAAATACTTAAAAACATATTAATTTGTAAAAATAATGTGTAAACTTATTATTTTCGATTATTTTATTTAACTTATTATTTTCCAAGTAATATTATAATTTTATTAAATCCTTATGATAAGGTTACACATACAATGATTAATTATGTTCTGTTTTGTATAATTTAAAGTATGTATTATATTTGTTATTTTATCTACTAATAATATATTTTCTTAATAAATAAACTTTTTTTCTGATGCGAGGGCAATTTTGGGTCGTATAACTGTATACAAGTCTTGCCGTTATTTTATTATATAAAAGTTATAAATTTAATAAGAATATATGGGAAATTGAATTAGCATGTAATTTTTAAACTCGAATTGGGCAGTACAAATTTCTAGGGTTTTTTACTAGATGACATAATGACGATTTCTACTATGCAATTATGTTTATTTAATTTATTTTAAATAAAGACAATTTCTATTATTTAATTATTTTTCATTAAGTAAAATTAAAATTTTTATTTTAGATATTATTATTATTATTATTATTTTATTTTGCTGTCAAAAGTTTGGATATTAAAATTTCCAGCCATTTTTTATGTTGTCTATAAATTCAATTTATTATGGCCAATTATAGAATAGTGATTTTATTATTTATTTTTTAACTTATTATTTTTAAATTTATTTTTAAGTTTTAAAGACTTACTTTTAATTGCTCCATTATAATTTAATTCTTGAACTATTAGATTCTTAATAGGAATAAAATATATAAAATTATGTTTTTATGATTTTTGATCAGCTTATTTGTTTAATTTTGTTAATATATTATTATTATATATTAATATATTATTTTTTGTTATATTATTATAATATTATCATTTTCAATTTTTTGTATATTATTTGTTCTTTCTATTTTCTTTAATATTATGTTGTGTATTTTTATTTTTTGTAGTAATTATTGCATACCTATTAATTATTATATTGCACACAAAATTATTTCTTTGGTGAAGAAAATAAAAAATTATTACAATATGCATTGTAAAATTGTGATTTTAATTTTTGTGTTTAATTTGTAAAATTAGTCTATTATTTTATATTGATTTTTTAATTCTGAATCATTGCATCTTGAATCATCTTCCGAATCATCGGACTCCAGGCATTTGCTCAATAAAAATACAAATCTTTATATGGTTTTATTTTTATAATTTTTGTATATCATTTTATATGAATTCAATTATTATGTAAATATTTAAATTTTTATACTATTTTTCTAAGTTGTTGTAAATAACACAACGTTATATTTTTAAATATAAAATTAAAAAAATATTAAAATTTTTATTATTATTTCTAAAAATTATTTACAATTTTATTCCAAAAAATTTGCTCTTATTATCTATTAAATATTTATTAATTTTTTTTATAATATTGGTCAGATTATCTCGACCGTTTAGTAAGAATTTCCAAATCTTTGATATTTTATTTTATTTGTAAATATTATTCTGTAGATTTCGCAAATTTATTAGAATTTTACCACATCTTACTAAATGTGAATAATTAGTAGGCAAACATACCTAATATAATTATAATAATATTTTAATAATTAGTAAGCATACGTAATCGGAATTCGAATTTTATTTTTATTTTATTTAGAAAGAATTATTTATTGCCATTTATTGCCAAATAAATAGAATTATTTATTGAATTTAATTTATTGTTTGTGTTAAATATTAGTTAATTAATAATTTTATTTAAAAATATAATTTAATATTGTTTTTTTAAATAAATATAATTATTTTTTATTTATGCTTTATTATTTAAAATTTAAATACAATTTAATAAAATAAACACATATATTTTTTAATGTTTTCTCCATATTCTTTTTTGATTTATTTCCGACCCTAGGACCAGTGTTTCGTAGTTTTCGATGAGAATTTTAATTAGCATTTTGGATTTTCATTAAAAATTTATGAAAATTTATTTAAATATATTATTATTAAATTATAGTTTAATCCATGCCTATATATTTGGATATATAAATAGAATTATTTTTAATTGAATTTAAAAATTGAATATAAGTTCTTTTATATTTGAATAATTTTTTATATTTAATTTATTATTTTTAGATTATTCTCAGTTTGCTATAAAAATTATAAAAAATTATGCTCATTTACTATTATACCTATATATATTATATTTTTATATTATTGAATTATTAATTATTAATTATTATTTTTGATTAAAATATTTTTAAATTATTTTTCTTAAAAAATTAGATGGTTGATTCCTTGATGTCCGCGGCACTTACTAAGACTGTGATCTTAAGCAAGACTGTGATCTTGCTTAATATTTTTGCTTATAATTAGATTAATTAATGATTTAATATTTTGTTTATCATATTTTAGTTTAAAATATTTATTATAATAGATTAATATATTAATACATAATTAATAAATTTTTTGATATTAATAACAATAGCATAATATACTTATTTTTAAATTTATTCTTTATATATATATATAATTTCATTATTTTTACATTCATTGTATTTTATTTCGTTATTGCAAATTCGTAATTTTGCCACATCTTTCTTTGTCTATGAACAAAAATGCACAACTACATTATAATACTATTATACAATTTTATATTTAATAAGTCAAAATTTTGTTCAAATTTATATGAGTTAAATTATTATTAAACATAATATAAAAATTGATGAATGTTGAAATCATAAAACAAATTTAAAAAACAAACATTAAAAAATATTATAATTTTTACTTTAATTTTGCAGTTAAATTCGCTTCCTTCAAATTATTGTTTAATACTTTTTTGATTGTTTTCAGCATTGATATACTTTTTATATATACTATTTTTATAATTATATGTTACCTTATTTTAGATAATCATTTTTCAATTTATTTTATTTATTTTTAATGTTCTGAATTTTAAATTTTAAAATATTTAATTTTTGAATTTAATTGTAGCATTTTTTAAATCATCAAATGAATATACGTTTATTGCTTTTTATGTTTATTAATTTTTTATGTGTTTTATTAATTTAATGACATTTTTATTTTGATTTCTATCAATTGTTTTTTATTTTAAATATTTTTTTGCAAAAAACATATTGTTTAAGTATCGGAATAAATTTTATTTTTTTTGTCTGGATACAAGTTTGGTTACAATTCTGGATATAAATCTGGATTTGCACTTACTAATTTTATTCGATTTTTCTTATAAATATCTTATTAATATTAACATTATTTTGTTTAATAAAATAAAATAAAAATAATTTTTGTTTGCTTTTTGGATTATTCTTTGTTTTATATTTTATACAATATTAAATACCTATTAAATTACAACATCATTATTATAATTGCTCCAAACTAAATAACAATCAACATCGCATATTTTGTTTTATTTACTTTTCAACTTATGATCTATATTTTACATTATTTATTTGATCTATTTTTTGATTATAAATTGATTTTTTATTATTTTTATTGTAGAATGTAGATAATCGAATTTAAAAAAAGAAAAAATAAATAAATTTTATTTTATTTTATTTTATATTTTAATAATTTTTTTATTTTATTTAATCAAATCCCCAAAAGTACAATTTTAACAATTTGTTTTATTTGTTATTTATTTTATTCTTTTGAAAAATTAAAGCAAAATTAAAAATGCCTTTTTATTTTTTTAATTATTTCAATACCACTTCTTCGCTGTTCCATAAATATTTTGATCAATTTTTTTTTCTTTTTTTCTCATTTTTTTACTTTTAATATAATTTTTCAGGTATTATAATTTTTACGCTTCATTTTATTTAACTTAAACTCGAACATTTTTCAATTTTAAAATTTCATTGATAAGAAATTTATGATTTTTTTGGTATTCCACTTAATAAATAATTATTTTTAATTGATAAATCCTGTAATTCCCCTTGTTGCAGAATCCCGTTAACTGGAGAGATTTTCAACCTTGCCGGATGTGGATTTTGAATCAAAAATGCCTTTGGTCGCATGGGTTGTATGTAAATACATTTGATTTGATAATGATATAATTTTATTTTACATAATTAATTTAAAAAGTTTTAAATTTAAAAAAATTTATTAAAATATTATTAAATAATTATCGTATTTAATTTAAAAAACAAAATATTTTCATTTTCATTTTTTTAATTATTATATATTCTAATATTGTTTTATCTTTAGCTTTTTTTCCAATAACATATAAAATATATATTTTGTTAATTTAAATATTTTTGATTTAAATATTTTTTAATTTTATTGGGCCCATTCAACTTTATTCTAAGTTTATCCTTGAGTTTTTTTAAACAATTTTAACAAAATTTATTCATCTCATTACATTTGTTCCATCTGTTGTGTATCCAATCAATCTTTTTATCATACTTTTGAAATGTAATTTATTTTGCTCTTTTTCCGTTTCATTTTTTATAACATTGAAATGTAATTTATTTTGCTCTTTTTTCCGTTTCATTTTTTTATAACATACAATTTTTAGTTAAAACAATATTTAAAAAATTAACTTTTTTATGAATTTAACTATTTATTTAAAAAAATCGTTGCTATTTTTAAGTTTTTAATTTTTTAAATATTGTACTAGTATTTCTATGATATTATTGCTCCAAATAATATTTAATGTTTTAAATTTTTAGGCAGTGTTAATAGTGAAATTTGTAATAAAACAAAATATTATTAAATTTTTATAATAAATTTAATAATTAAATATTTTCTGTTTATATATAATTATTAAGCATAAATTTGTATTTAAATTACTTAGTTTTCTACTTAGTTTTGACAACGTTATTTAATCTTTTTTAAATAAATTGAATGCTGCTGGAAATTGAATTTAAATTTTAAGAAAATATATATTAAAAAACAATAAACAATAAAATAATTAAAAATATTATAAAACTTAATTTTTCATTTTTGCTATTTATTAAATTAAATTATTGGTTTATCAAGTGAATTAATAATTTTTATCAATTATTTAGTAGTTTTAATTTTTTGCTATTAGTGCCGAAATTCTATTATTCAGGTTTTATTTTTTGTAAGAGTATTAATATAAGTAATTTTTATTAAATTAGGTATAAAAAATATTTATATAAGTATACAAAAAATTAAATTGTTGTTTTTTTTTAAATTTTTTGTAGTTTTAATGACAAAATATTTTAAAGTGATACAACAATTTTTATTTAAAAATTACCATATAAATTTTTTTATTTTGAAATTAATATAATTTATGTATTTTATGTATTTATTATGATTGAAAATTTTTATAATAACAGTTGTACGATAAATTGCTTTTTGATTCAAATAAAAATAATTTTATCAGTTAATTGTTTAACATATTTAATTATGTTTATATTAGTTAATTAATAATTTTATTTAAAAATATAATTTAATATTGTTTTTTTAAATAAATATAATTATTTTTTATTTATGCTTTATTATTTAAAATTAAAATACAATTTAATAAAATAAACACATATATTTTTTAATGTTTTCTCCATATTCTTTTTTGATTTATTTCCGACCCTAGGACCAGTGTTTCGTAGTTTTCGATGAGAATTTTAATTAGCATTTTGGATTTTCATTAAAAATTTATGAAAATTTATTTAAATATATTATTATTAAATTATAGTTTAATCCATGCCTATATATTTGGATATATAAATAGAATTATTTTTAATTGAATTTAAAAATTGAATATAAGTTCTTTTATATTTGAATAATTTTTTATATTTAATTTATTATTTTTAGATTATTCTCAGTTTGCTATAAAAATTATAAAAAATTATGCTCATTTACTATTATACCTATATATATTATATTTTTATATTATTGAATTATTAATTATTAATTATTATTTTTGATTAAAATATTTTTAAATTATTTTTCTTAAAAAATTAGATGGTTGATTCCTTGATGTCCGCGGCACTTACTAAGACTGTGATCTTAAGCAAGACTGTGATCTTGCTTAATATTTTTGCTTATAATTAGATTAATTAATGATTTAATATTTTGTTTATCATATTTTAGTTTAAAATATTTATTATAATAGATTAATATATTAATACATAATTAATAAATTTTTTGATATTAATAACAATAGCATAATATACTTATTTTTAAATTTATTCTTTATATATATATATAATTTCATTATTTTTACATTCATTGTATTTTATTTCGTTATTGCAAATTCGTAATTTTGCCACATCTTTCTTTGTCTATGAACAAAAATGCACAACTACATTATAATACTATTATACAATTTTATATTTAATAAGTCAAAATTTTGTTCAAATTTATATGAGTTAAATTATTATTAAACATAATATAAAAATTGATGAATGTTGAAATCATAAAACAAATTTAAAAAACAAACATTAAAAAATATTATAATTTTTACTTTAATTTTGCAGTTAAATTCGCTTCCTTCAAATTATTGTTTAATACTTTTTTGATTGTTTTCAGCATTGATATACTTTTTATATATACTATTTTTATAATTATATGTTACCTTATTTTAGATAATCATTTTTCAATTTATTTTATTTATTTTTAATGTTCTGAATTTTAAATTTTAAAATATTTAATTTTTGAATTTAATTGTAGCATTTTTTAAATCATCAAATGAATATACGTTTATTGCTTTTTATGTTTATTAATTTTTTATGTGTTTTATTAATTTAATGACATTTTTATTTTGATTTCTATCAATTGTTTTTTATTTTAAATATTTTTTTGCAAAAAACATATTGTTTAAGTATCGGAATAAATTTTATTTTTTTTGTCTGGATACAAGTTTGGTTACAATTCTGGATATAAATCTGGATTTGCACTTACTAATTTTATTCGATTTTTCTTATAAATATCTTATTAATATTAACATTATTTTGTTTAATAAAATAAAATAAAAATAATTTTTGTTTGCTTTTTGGATTATTCTTTGTTTTATATTTTATACAATATTAAATACCTATTAAATTACAACATCATTATTATAATTGCTCCAAACTAAATAACAATCAACATCGCATATTTTGTTTTATTTACTTTTCAACTTATGATCTATATTTTACATTATTTATTTGATCTATTTTTTGATTATAAATTGATTTTTTATTATTTTTATTGTAGAATGTAGATAATCGAATTTAAAAAAAGAAAAAATAAATAAATTTTATTTTATTTTATTTTATATTTTAATAATTTTTTTATTTTATTTAATCAAATCCCCAAAAGTACAATTTTAACAATTTGTTTTATTTGTTATTTATTTTATTCTTTTGAAAAATTAAAGCAAAATTAAAAATGCCTTTTTATTTTTTTAATTATTTCAATACCACTTCTTCGCTGTTCCATAAATATTTTGATCAATTTTTTTTTCTTTTTTTCTCATTTTTTTACTTTTAATATAATTTTTCAGGTATTATAATTTTTACGCTTCATTTTATTTAACTTAAACTCGAACATTTTTCAATTTTAAAATTTCATTGATAAGAAATTTATGATTTTTTTGGTATTCCACTTAATAAATAATTATTTTTAATTGATAAATCCTGTAATTCCCCTTGTTGCAGAATCCCGTTAACTGGAGAGATTTTCAACCTTGCCGGATGTGGATTTTGAATCAAAAATGCCTTTGGTCGCATGGGTTGTATGTAAATACATTTGATTTGATAATGATATAATTTTATTTTACATAATTAATTTAAAAAGTTTTAAATTTAAAAAAATTTATTAAAATATTATTAAATAATTATCGTATTTAATTTAAAAAACAAAATATTTTCATTTTCATTTTTTTAATTATTATATATTCTAATATTGTTTTATCTTTAGCTTTTTTTCCAATAACATATAAAATATATATTTTGTTAATTTTAATATTTTTGATTTAAATATTTTTTAATTTTAATGGGCCCATTCAACTTTATTCTAAGTTTATCCTTGAGTTGTTTTTTTTTACAATTTTAACAAATTTAATAGAATCTGTGTTTAATTAATTATGTAAATTCAACAATCATGTTCAATGAAACATGTTGAATATTGAACATTCAACCATTTTAAATTGATTTTTTATTTTTATTATAAATATAAATATTTTTATTTTTAAATATTTTCATTTTTCCATTTTCTCATATTTTTAAAATTATTTTTGCATAAAATGTTTATTATAATTTATAAAACATAATAAAAACGAATAATTTTTTATTTAACGTAAACACATCTTTTCGAATTCCCCTTTTTTCAATTTTTAATTTTATCTCATTTATTTATTTTAGCATTTTGTTATATTTTTTGTTTTATTTATATTTATATTTTAAATATCTTTATTTATCGATTTTCTTTTTTATGTTATTTTTAAAAATAACTATTTTTAATGATTTATTGTGTTTTTTTATTAATAATATTAGCATGGGTGTTATTCATTTTTTGAGAATTTCCCATAAATTTTGTTTTGTTAGCATATAAAATTAATTTAAAAAATTCATCACCTTTTTGCAAAATTCTGTATGCACTATATGCATCTATTTTATTATTTTTAAATTTATTTTTATATTTTTATCCTTGGCGCAAAATTGATTTTCATTAAATTTTTTAATATAATATTATTTTTAATAATTTATATGTTTATAAATATTTTTATTTTTCCATTTTCTCATATTTTTAAAATTATTTTTGTTTCTATAATTTGTAGTATTTAAAGAAAAATAAATATTTTTAATGATTTATTGTGTTGTTTTTATGTTATAAAAACATTAAATTTGTTGTCGTCAAAAATGTAAATTATATTAGTCAATTTTTTATTTGTTTTATTTTCAATTTAATTTCTGTGTTCATTAGGTTTAATTTTTACTTATTTTTTTACTTTTTATTTGTAAAAAAATTCATTTTATGTATAATTATTTTATTTAAGTATTTTTATTTATTTTTAAATATTTTTTAATTTATTAGCTGGGGATGGATGTTTTTCTCCAAACAAACAAAAAAAAGAAATTTCTTTAATCGACCTCAATAAAATTTATTAATTTTAAAATGTGTATTAAAGCTACAGATATTATTATTACAATTTTAAATCATTATAATTTTTAAATAAGTTTTTTTTTAGTTTTTTAATTTTATTTTTTTTAGTTTTTTAGTATATAAAATTAATTTAGAAAATTCATCACCTTTTTGCAAAATTCTCCATACAATATTTTATTATTTTTGCATTTATTTTTCCATTATTATTGGCGATAAAATGCATAATTCTTTTAAATTAAAAATTTATAAATTTTTACACAATATTTTTTTAGTTATTTAAATTTATTTTTTGCAAAATGCATTTAACTTTTCTTAACCAATATTCACCCTTTAATATTTAAAAAATAATAATTTTCATTTGTAGTTCAACAATTTATTTTTATAATTTTACATAATCTTTCACTTTTCTGACAATGAGTTTAAACATTTTTAAATTTATTTTTTAAGTTGATTAAATTTTTAAATTTATTTTTTATTTTATTTTTAAGCTGTTTTTATATTCAG
>JAQIYK010001341.1:0-10013 GCA_034700465.1 Rotylenchus robustus | reverse complement strand
TTCGGAGGGGGGGGGGGGGTTACCCCATCCCTAAGGACGGGGATCAACCCTAGTCCAGATTATCCTTTGATTAGATTTCATCGAACATATAACAGATTCATGAGCAATAGACCAGGTTCATGAACTATACCTTTGAAAAATTCATATGGAGAAATTTCAAAATTTAAAACTAATTTTAGTTGTTGGTGTAAGACTCACAACCCGGAAGTAACTTTAGCCATTTCCAAAGATCGGCTTTTGAAAAAAGGTTTACCTTTTTCGCAATGTTTGCTTCACGGATTATTCATTATTCATTTTTTCAAGATTTTTTTGTTCGGGAGGGGATTAACAAACTCATCCAGACACTAATTTCTTCTTCCTTTCCACTGAAAATATAGGTATTTGTTATTTTCCAAAAATTTATTTGTGAAAAAAAAGAAGAAAATTTATTTTTGAACAGAGTGCCGTACACTTTGTTCACAAATAAATTTCGAGATAAAAGCAAAAGTGTTTTGTTTGTTATTTACTTCGAGAACGGAGGCCGAGGAGTGTTCGAGAGAGAGACTTGGGTTTATTATAGTCGAGAGTGGAAAAGGGGGGAGGGGGCAAAGTACTCTGTCCCACTTTTTTATAGTGCCCCCCCATGGGGGTAGGAATTTGCTCTATATTTTCGAAAAAAATTTCAAAAAAAGTCATATAAAAATGACTAAATTGGACTAATTACCATCAATTTTCAGTGTATCGATGAAATTTTTTGTAAAAATTGTCAAAATTCCAAAGAAAATCGCACATTTTTGATTAAAAAAAGCCAATTTTTTGACCAAAAAATCCAATTTTGTGACCAAAAAAAGTCAATTTTTCCTCTGTATTTCCGAAAAATTTTTCACTGAAAAATAGAGACCCCTCCCCCTTCCGGGGGGTATTGAAAAATAAAACCCCCGGGGGTTCTATTAGAGGAAATACGGTACCTTACTTTCAATTTTTTAATTTTTTTTGTGAACACATCACTTACATTATAAATAGTTAATTCCCCTAAATGAGGGGATTTTTTTTCTCTAAATTTGGTTTTTTTTCTCCAAAATTTTTGGATCTTCAAAATTATTGGTGAGAAAAATCCTATTTCGATGAAAACGACGACGAAAAGTTTTTGGTGAGAAAAGAATCCGAATCTTTACATCGTATGAAAAACCAAAATTTTTCTTCGGCACAGCAATTTTCGGTTCCACTGATTTCAAAGGTTGCGTGGTCCTCATGCACTCCCTGTGCTCCACTTCCGATCAGTACACTTCCGATCAGTTCCATTATTCAACACCGAACAATAAATTTCAATTTTGTCCATGTCAATTTTTGTTGGAGTTACATGGATTTTGAGCGTCGTTGTTTCACAGCGAATTTGTCCGATTTTCTGTTCCATTAAAAACAGAAAAATTAATGGGAACAGCATCGTTACTTGACTTCGATTAGCTTTCATATTCCTAAAATTAGAAACATTTTAAGAATTTTTTAAAAGATCTTTAGCATTTTTTATAATAAATTTGCCTTTAATATAAAGGCTTAATTTATTTTGTTCGAAAATTGCCATAAAAAAAACCCAGATTGGCCCCCAACCCATACTTAAAAATTATTGTTAAAATCCTTGGCCAAAAACTTCCGTTTGTAAGAACATCCCATTTATTAGGAATTGGGAATTCAAAATTTTAGGAAGAAAAAACTTTTACTTTTTAATTAAAATCTTGAAAATTTCTATTCGTCCTTCTTAGAAAAATGTTTATTTATTGGATCAAAAAAATCAGGTTTATCGTGAAAATTAATATAATGATTTTTTGTTGTTAAAGTTAAAGTCATAGCTTTTTAAACAGAAATCTGAATGCACTAAATGTAAAAATATCATCTGACTAGCTTGAGGTCCTAGAAATGGATTTATTGAATAATAACAGCAGTAAAAATAAAAACAAATAATAGAGCAAAAATTACATTAAAATAACATTATAATCAATTTCCAAATCCATAAAAATGTTATTCGAAATCATTTTGGCCTGTGCCAAAAATGGATTTATCCGATAAAATATCATATTATTACACAAATTGATTATACATTATTACACACTATAATAATAACATATTATTATAATAAATATATTATTATACATTATTACACACTATAATAACAACATTATAATAACATAGGTAATCAATTTGCAATCCATAAAAATATTATTCGAAATCATTTTGGTCTTGTGCCAATAAATGGATTTATCTGATAAAATATTTTGACATTATACATCAGGGTTGCCAACTGGCTCGAGCATGAAAAAAGTACAGTAGACTGGAAATAAAGTACATCAACAGGCTCAACCCATGAAATAAAGTACATATATTTTTTATGCATTTCCAAAGCACGAATCACCAGAAATTAATAAAAAATGACAAGTTATGTAGGTATATTTTTAGTTTCCAACACTTTTTGGGCAAATTAGGTCTAAAAATTTCAACCACACTGGAAGGAGGGATTCGGCGATGCCGAGAAATTTTTTTTGGTTTTTTGGTCACATTTTGGTAAGAAAATTGGTCATTTTTTGGCTTTCGGCCTGATCGAAATTTAATTAGAGAGCTTTTTATTAATTTCTTACAATTTACTATATAATAAAGATGTCAAAAAAGCTTTAAAAATTGATAAGATAAAAAACATATAGGTACTTGGAGGCAAAATGTCGAAAATGTTAAATTAAACGTTTAGCCAACGAAAAACCAAATAAATTACAAATCTTTAAATAAAGTACATTTGGCAACCCTGTTCTAATCCATTTTTTCGGCACTTATCCAGTTTGTACCCCCTTTGGCTGTTCTTCCGTATATGGTGGCAGGCTTTAGACAACATGCTGTATACCATTCGACTCCTCTCGTCGAGCTGAGCACGAATATGCTAAAACCGGTTTTTGAAACGGTACAAAATTTGCTTAAAATACGGTTTTTTAGCACAAAATGACCTCAAAATCGAATTTTGTTTGAAACACGAGCCGAGAACCTTGTATTCGACGCGCGAAGCGCGCCGGCACGACAAACAGGAGCTGTTCTCCGAAGAAAGAAGTAAGGGGGCTGAGCTGCGGAGCCGAAACCCGGCGCCCCGCGCAGGCGAAACAGCTAATGCCCCCTGGCCACCTACGGAGGAGAACAGCTCCGATTTTTGGAAAAAATTCTCACTTTTCATAAAAAACATACTAACTAAATTAGATGGTTTCAGCACTTATTACGGGCCAAAAAACGGGATTTTCTGAAATTTCAAAAAGCGATTAAATACCACATATTTACATTTTCCAGCACATTCCACTGCTTTTTAGACCGTTTGGAGTCTATTTCAGGTAGTTTCCGAGTGTGTACTATGCCCTAGTGCAACTAAAACCGGTTCAAAAACCGGTTTTTTAAAAATTCATCTCCCGCAAAAAATAGCATATTCGTACTCAGCTTGACGAGGAGTCGAATGGTATATAACAAATGGCCCAAACCATACCACCATATAATACGGAAGTGACCCCACTTGGGCTAGACTCTTCACGGTTTCAACTTTGAGCGAATTCCTTGTATCTGTCCATTGTGCTGAGCATAATGAGAATACCCGTTCGACGCAAGCATTCGACACGGGAATGGAGAGGATTTCCTGACAAGCCTGTTGAAGTTCGATCCAAATTTGTTGGAGCGGAAGTGTTTGGCATGACATGAAGGCAATGATAATTTGGCTGGTATTAGCCGCTCTTGCTGCTTTTTTGTGCTTGTCAGATTGCTGATGACGTGAAATGGCTTTTGCGTTTTGGTGCCATTTGCGCTGTATCGTGTGCAAACCAGTGAATAAGCAACGATACAAACTGCAGCTGAGAAGAATTGGCATTTATGGAATAAAAATGGACAATTTCCTTCAAAATTTTGACCTTTTTCGCGAAAATTTTTGAGATTTTTGTCAAAATTTGCCGAAAATCATCTATTTTTGGAAAATCAGGACAAAGTGCCAAAATCAGGACAAATCTGCAAATTAGTACATTTTAAATTTTGCAGATCGGGCCCCTCCAAATCAGCAAAATCAGGAGAGATGAGAGCTCCCCAGTTGCGGACAGCTCCACCTGCAATCCTTTGATTTCTGTCAGTTGGATGATTACTGATGACAACTAAACGGGTCCTATAAATGGGGAATTAGTTATTATTATATAGAAAACCGGGAAAAATGGGCATAACCCGTTGGTGAATTTTGAAAACTATATTAGATTATACTCGGATTTTGGTTATTTCCCACCCCATCAATCAAACGTAAATTCTTTCATCTTGTGGCTATTCGCGCTGTGCTGTGCCCATTGATGAGGTTGAAGCGGCCTCCCCCGCTGAAAATTAAAATTTTTACTTTATTTGGATTTTTAAACCTGTTCAACTTACTTTTTTGTGTCCGCGCATATATGCCGAGCGAGTCCGCGTCGCCGCGCATCCTCTTTCTTCCTTCTCTGCATGCAATGCATTCGTTTTTTGGCCTCCTACGTGAATTTGTTTTTGGGACGCATTTTTCGTTTTTTGCCTGATAAAAAATTTGTGGCACGATAAAAAGGAAAAATTCTTTTATTTTATCAAAATTTGAACTATTTCCTATGTTACAAGTCAGATTTGTATTATACACACTCAAATCCGAACGGTTTTAACCGAGTACTATAAGTTTGAAGTTGATTAAACGAGTCCCCTCATATTATACACTAACTTCAACTTAATTATGACGACTCGTCTTGCTTCATCACCTCCCAACAAAGACTACACCGCCAAACGACAGCGCCTGGCTGATGAAATCCAACAACTTGACATCACCAACATACACCAAGCAAAAGGCGTCCCTGAATGGGCCAAGACACTAATCCAGCAAATGGGTAAGCTGTTGTCACTGGTGAGCGATCTCCTCACTGAACAACCGGACCAAACAACAACACCAACTACAAACAACGAACAACAGCAGCGCACTATCATGATCACCAAATATCCCGAGTGTGATGCCCCTTCCCCAGGGGACAGAGCACTTGCGGATCAGGGCGTCGTCCACAACATCCTGGGCCTCTGCGAACTGGATAGCGGCCTTCCAACACCCGTCACGCGTCGGAAAGCCTTCCAAGGAGCGCCTTCGTCCAATCCGAGTGGAACTACCTACCGCTGGCGCCGCCATCCATGTGCTCAAGAACAGGCCGCGTCTCCGTGATGGACCATTCAACAAGGCCAGGATAAGCGCATTCATGACGCCCCAGGAACGCAGTGAACGCTCAAGGTTGATTAAAGAATGCACCAGGAAAAGAGGATACCAAACAGGACTATATCATATATGCTAACAAAATGATCCTCCGTCAAGACATTCCCTCCCGTAAATCCCAACCCTCAGTGATCACTCCCACTCCTACCCAACCACTCTGCGATAAACGACCAATCCCAACAGATGCTTATCACAAAGCTATGTATTTCTATCGAAAAAATCCCTCATCCACTGCCCAACAAATTAATATTGCCAACATTAAGTTCTATGAAAAATACCACAACATCACTCCCCCCACTATTCCATAAATCTTAAATTCACATTGTCCACTATTTTATATACATCACAATATCTCCACCATTTCATCCGTCATGTTCAATTCCCTTTGCAGTATCCTTTGCAGCCGACGAATAAAATAAGTTAAAGGGTAAAAAAAGTTAGTTGGGAGAAACTTATCCCCCTACTCGTTTTCCCCTTAATCTGATTTGAAAGTGCCTATATATAATTCGCATTCTGTAATGGTTGGATATTTGATCCTATTAATTCGCCTTTTTGAAAGAATCCTTAATGCAATACATCGGGGTGGGAAAATTGGGCTTTTTGAACGAAAAATAGACGATTTCCTTCAAAATTTTAAAAATCCAAAACTTTACCATTCTTAGGGGTTTATTTTTTTATAACCGAAAAAACTGCCAGTTTTGGTAACCGGTTTTAGGTTCCGGTTAATTTGCCCAAAAACCCGGTTTTCGGTTCCGGTTTACCGATCTTGAACAACCCTAATGAGAAACAATTGTAACGTGTAGACATTGCGGTCCAGATTTTTGCGGCCACAACCTAATTCGACACTGTGGGCCTAAATAATTTGTTGTATTTGATAAAAAAAATTTAAACTGCAGATAGGGACTGCATGCAGTCCCATCGAAAAAAGCCACTAAAACAATTTACTAAAACAATCATCCAATACGAATGAATCCATTTATTAGTCCATTATTCCGTCATATATTTACAAAAGTATCGTTGTTCGTTGACAGTGGTTGATTATTGTTTATTATGTATAAATATTTAAAAATCTCTTCTATTGTGTTTATTAATTTATAAAACAAATTCGCTCGAGATTTCTTTTCATCCAGTCCCTTGGTGGGACAGGTTTGTAATCATTGATTGAGGAGATTCTTATAGTATGACCCTTTCATTGTTGCTGTTTTCGCCGCTGCTAGCCACCGACGATCTTTTTGACAGTTGCGAATCAAAGCCTTTAAAAATAACAAAGATTCCCGATCAATTATTTGTCTATTACTACTACCTGTTGGTGGCAAATCATCCCGCGTCCTGCCATGCCCAGATGCGCGACTTTTTATTTTCGAATTTTGCACCAAAGATAGCATTTTCTGTACTGCTTGGGGACTCTCAACTCCTAAAGTTTTATCTTCTCTTTTATTGTATTAAAGGATTTGTGTTCGAGTTATATTCAAATTATCGTGAGAATTTATACATTTTATTTACGAGAGAAAAAGGATTTTTGTAGACAGAATAATTATAATGCTTCTAAACCATATTTATTGTCCCACAGAAATAAAAATGGAAAGAGAAACAACTGCACTAGCAATTCTTGAATTTGGATGCTTGAACATAAAATATTCCCACCAAATTTCGGCAAATTGATCATGCGGTGGTGTCGATCATGTTGCTGGTTTGATTGATTTGACTGGGAGGAGAGACTACTTGGGGACGGAGATGGCAGACGCCGTCTACTGTGTGGAGTGTGTTGGTGGTGAAATAGGTGTTGTGTGGAATTGCTTCCCGCATTGGATGCAATTAGAGGTGGTTCACACTCCATTGAAATCCTATCCAGGTCCATCTGTAAATTTATTGGGTTTTTTTTAAACTCATCTCTCATTTTCACTCTTATCGAAGCTGCTCATGTCAAGATTACATTACATAATCTATGAATTGCAATTTTTCGGTTTGCAATTACGTTAAAAATGGCACGGTTTAAATTTCGTAAATTCTCTAAAATTTTTAAGTATACAATAAAAGTAAGGAAGAATAAATGAAACCAATAATTGGCAATTCTTTGGAATCATACAAGTTAGTCCCAATCCCAAACTAACCTCCGAGTCAATTATTGGCATAGTTTGGAGATAAGATTTCACGCGTTTAAGCATAAGTGTTCGTTCATACAGCTTTTTCCGAGACATTCCTCCACTGCTGGTGCCAAATCGGCTGCCTTGACTTGATCCAATCCCTCCCACGCCCTTACGTAGTGTTGCTGGGTCCAATAATTGGTCCGATGTAATGGACTAAAATGTTTTAATTATTTTTTTAATTAATTTCTCACACTCACATTAACCATTTCAGCTTGATCATATGGTGCACTGCTGTATTTTTGAATATTGCGTACAATTTGTGCGATCATTCTCAATTTTTCAAAATTGACTAGCCGCGGACCACAAAATGTTGGATTGGCTTCATGAGCAAAAATCAAATCTTTCCGAAGAATGGGATAAATCGGAATCACTGGTGGATCTTGAGCCAAATGCGCAAGATGTTGTCGGTAACGGGACATATTTCTTGATGGATCCATAAGTTGTTGCAGATCTGCCAACGTTTTAACATATTTTCCTGGCACTCGCTCCCAAGTGTGGAGCAATCTTCGAACAGCCTGTTTTTTATTTGTAAAATTATTTTTGATTAATTATTTATTGTTTTAACCGGTTTCTCAAGACCGCTGACAATAGCGAACATGGAATTTAGATTTCGAAGCACTATAAACTATTTGTGTTTTTTATGTATAAAAACAAAAAACATACGATGACAATGTCTGGCAATTTTGATGAATTTTTTGACGAGTTTCGATCTCCTGTACACATTCCTTTCACAACACACTTCTGTCGCCACCCACCACATCTCGCGGTTAAATAGTGCCTATTTATTGACTTTTAAAATTACTAATAAAAAATGTACCTCGAATTGTTCTAGCTTATGCCATCCCTTGAGTCTAGTTGAACATGGATCTTCATTGTCGGTAATTTGGAACAAATTGTTCACGTACTCGGTAGGCAAAATTGCGGAAAAAACTGCGAAATCCTGTTCCAACCAATTAGAATTCAAAAATATCCTAATAAGTTGAACAAACTTGGAGCGTGAGTTGAGCCGCGATGCATTGAGCATTGAGTGTGTAAAGAGTAGTTCGTGTTTGTTTTAACATCTCCGGAATCAACTCGTCTGGCAACAAATTGCTCTCCTCCGTCCTCTGCATATCGCGCAAATATAGTCGCGCGTTAAGGCCAACCCTTTCCGCCAAATTGTTTGCCGCATCTGGTAACCTACGCTGTTTAGTGGCACCCTCCTGGCTCACCGAGCATTCGTAAAGTGTCCACCAGCAATCATTTTCGTTGTATGGAAGGCCAAACTCCTGTGAGCGGTAATTTGTTAAAAATAAAACAAACAAAATTGTAGTTATTTTACAAACATTTTTTGTTTCAAAACTGAAAATCATGCAAAAACTTCCAAGGCATTTGATCATGAATAAATTTTTTAAATTTCTTATAAAGAATTGAATTATTAAAAAAATATGGAATAATATTCTCTCTCCAATAGCTTTATTGCTAGCTTATTTATAGTAACACAGCTTACCTGTAATGCCATATGTACCAGCTGGCTGGCTGTGTGTTCCGGCGATACGGAAATATAGCGAAAACTTTGGTCAGCTCTGTACACCTTGAGTACTTGGTCAGCAGGTAATCCAAAATTTGTGCCATCATTATTGGTGGAAAAGGAATTGTGCCGGTAAGACGCCATGGCACCCGTCGATGAACATGAAGCAAATGGATGGATGGAGTGGGCAGAAATGTCGGGGTTGGATCGACTGGCACGAAGACTGCCACCGGTGAAAGGCATCATTGGAAGCTAATAAAGTGAAAAATATTTGTATAGAAATGTATGTATTGGTCTTGAAACCGGCGAGAACTAACATAGATTCAGGCGAAATTATTTGACTGGTTCTCGTTCCATTTTATCCACAATTCTTTTGGTGCCAATTAAATGCCAGCAATTTTTTAAGTCATTAAATTCAAAATCTTCAAACGAAAAGTATTTACACCGCAGTGGAAATTTTTTTATAATGGTTTTCAACTGGAGAACGGTTTTAAACTTCTTTTTTTAAACTTTCGATGTGTTCACCTCATCGGCCGAATCAACCATTTGATAGGGATCAGTAGATGGCGGAAGTTGGTACCGTATACCACCGGTTGAGCTCCCTCCTCGAATCATGTGCAGAAGTTTGTTGAGAACTTTTTTACTAGACAATGTCTGTTGATTGTTACTTCCTGTTGAACTTGGAGTTGCTGACCCGCCAATATGTTGCACTCCTCCCTGCTGGGCTATTCTGTGTTCGTACTAAACAAAAATTTGATAGTGTCAAACATTTGATTAAAAATAATGTTTATTTTGTTTAGTATATTTCAGCTTTTTAGCATAATTGCAAAAGAACACCCCAAATTTTGGAAAATTGAGATAGATCCAAAATGGATTTTAGATTTTTATAAGTGCATTGTGAATTGTGTATAAACTGTTTTTGAGATTTGGCCCGGGCCAGCCCGAAAAGCCCGGTTATCAAAAAAATTTCCAAAATTTTTAGGCAAAAATTTTTAAATTTTCTTTGTTGCGATTATGAATTAAAAATTATTTATTATTTAAATTAATTTAAAATTTAAAACATAAAAGCCTCTACATTCCGAAATAATTTTACATCAAATAAGTCTGAGAC
>JAQIYK010001340.1:0-10016 GCA_034700465.1 Rotylenchus robustus | reverse complement strand
GGGGCGTAGCTAGGGGAAGGGGGCGGGGTGCCAAAAATTAAATTTTTTAATAGAAATTTTTGACGATTTTATAAGGTTTTTAGGTGGTTAAAATTCGCGAAAACTCGAAATTATGATTTTTCAATAGAATTTCCCATTATGAGCCCAAAAACCTTTAAAAAATTTTCGCTAAGCCGCAAAACTATTGGAAATTTAGCTGCTAAACCAAAAATACACCCCTAAAAACCAGTTTATCGGTGCAACAATAAAAATGCACCCCTAAAAATCGACTTCGGCGCGAATAAAAAAGGTCGCCGCTCGCCGAAATTTTTGCCTCCGTCCCTCCCGAAACTCGACGCTAGCTACACCCCTGAACTCATTTAGGATGAGAAAATTGATCTTGTGGAATCACATTTGTTACATCTTTGCGAGCAACTGGTGCTGGAACCAATGTGGCGATTTGCTTCCCTGGAAAACATCGAGTATGCTCGAAAATGTTTGGAGCGCTCACTGATGGCCCACATTTACATATTTGCACTCTTTCCGAATGGCGAAGCTGATTACTACAGAGACGAGTTAGTTTTTTTTTTTTTTCAATTTTGTTTTATTATTTTTTATTTTAGAGTCCTCTTCAAATCAATACAAAGACTGTCCAATTCAATCTCTGTTGACCATCCCGATTTGGCGATTCCAAAGGTTTCTTTTGTTTATTAGCCGATCTTCAATCAAGTAATAAGTAAAGCAACATGGAAACATTAAAAACATTAAAATGATTTTTTTTTCTTAAAAGGCTAAATTTTGCTCCGAAATACCCCTTCTCCTCTAACAATAAGAATCGAGTTTTCAATTATAATATTTTTTAATAAAGAATTTGCATGCCGAGTGTCCATGGCCTTCAGCACAAGCGGAACTTGGCATAATCAACGCATATAAATCTCCACGCGATAAAATGGTAAAACATTAAAATTTTAAATGTTTTTAATTGGAATTTTTTCTAATTAGGCCTGCATTACTCGATGTTGTGAGACAATCGAGAATTTAATTATCCTCTCATCTGGTAGGTCGACCGCTTCGGCAGATGACATTTTGCCAATACTCGTTTTTGTCCTTTTAAAGGTTTGTATTTAAAAAATTGAATGGCATCAGATTCAGATTCCCGGACCAGGCTTGTAGTTAGCTCCGGATTTTGGAGGGGGAAATTTCGGGTTGGGGAATCATAGGGAATTTTCGAAAAAAACCCGATTTTTAAGGGTGTACCCGAACGTGGAATATAATATTTTAGTTTAAATATTTTAGTTTTTTAACAAAAAAAATTGCAGGCGAATCCACCAGCCCTGTTGTCCAATCTGCAATTTATTGATGGATTCTATGCTAAGCGAATGCAGGGTGCCGAGACGTACTGGTGGACCCAAATCACAAGTGCAGTGGAATTTCTCAAAACGTTGCTCAACAAACTGTGCAATTAATTTTCAGCAGACAAAATTTTTAATTATTATTTTTTATCTCCACATATCGAATGGAATTTGTTATTATTTTATATCTTTATATGTAATAAGTAGGGTCCGGATAAATAATTTTAATTTTTTGGAAACATTTAACTAAAATAGTGAGTAAAAAGTCCAAAAAAGTGAGCAAATAGTGACAAAAAGTCCAAAATAGTGACGAATAGTGATTAAAAAGTCAATCCTATAGGCTTCAGACATCGCTAAAAACACGTTTTTCGTGATTTATAGGCCATTCCAAGTCAGCAGAAAAAATAATTACTTAACTAAAAATCCGGGCCCTAGTAATAAGGGATGTACTTGGTTATGCAATATCTACATTCCCGATACGCCCGATGTAAAAAGGAAAATATAGAGCAATTTTCACTCAATGGATAATTAGGATTTAAATAATTTGCATAATATATGTTTTTCTTCGTAGTGTCTACATATTGTCTTTATTTGTCTTTAACATTCATTCTCATTTTAATTATTTCCAATCTTTTTTTTTGCCATCGATCCCATTTCTCCACCCATTTCTTCTGACTATATGTATTCAATCTCTTGGACAATGCAACCATTTTCCTATTTGCTTAACACGGTGAAAATAAATAAAATTGCAAAAATGATTAAATTAAAAATTTGAGGTTTTATCTTTATCCTTTATTTTTTTAAATATTATATGTGCATTAATTAGACTAGGCAATAGGTCAAAGACTACCCCAAAATTTAAGAATATTTTCAGCTAAAATGATCGAACTTCGGAGAAATTACAAAGAAAAAAAAGTACGTTCGATTAAAAAAAATCATCCAAGAAAATTGAAAAATCGAATTAACTCGGTGTTTGATGAATGTTTTCTAATGATCTATTTTAGAATTTAAAATTTATTTATTTTTTAGAATTTTTTAGTCGATGGAGAAAAAGGCTATAAATACTACTGCACCGTTGCGTGCCATTCAAAATGAACTGATGCTTTGCACGGATTCGGCGGATGTGACTGCCGGCTATTTGAAGATTATGCGCAAATGGCTCAACAGAGACATCACTTTGGAAGGTTCGGATTTTTTAATTTTAACGGTGGTCATTTTATTTTACATTTATTAGCACTGATCCAATAATTCGTATGGAAAAGAAAAATAGGTAGGATGTAATTTTCAGTGCAATTCCTGTTCATTTCCTGGTTTTTAGCTTTTTATATTCAAAAATGAAATATCGAACAGCAATACACCTTAATTTTTAAAACTTTGAAAAGTGATGTTAATTACTGTATACATTTTCACGACAAAATAAATTTAGCAATTTGCAATTTAACCATTTTTTAGAATTTGATAAGCGTGCTCGAAGTCTGATACCAATCGAGCTGCACAGCAAGTTTTTGGTCTCTGTCATGGACATATTTGAGGTATGTCACAGCAGAGGTTAAACCGGGCCGGATTTTTGCCGGGCCGGCCGGACAGGCACGACCAAAATCGGGCCGGAAATTTCCGGGTCAACCCCTGTATCACAGTCGCAACTCGCAAGCAGGATAGTTAGGATGGAAAACAGAAACAAATAGGATTGACAATTTGAAAATTTTTCTAATCAGTTTTTTATACTGTAGGTTCCAAACTTTAACAGCTCGACCAACAGGTTTATTGCTCATCAGAGAAAACTTCCGCCTGAAATTGTGAAAACGCCGCGTCGCTTTGTACCAACTCAAAGAATGATCAATACGATGTATGTAATGATTGTTGATTAATAATTAAGTAACGAGTAGAGTTATCTGTTCCTAGTGATTCCTAGCTTAATCATTAGGATTCCGAGCTTCTCGGGTAGCCGAACCTAGCCTCTTTTTTTCGTTCAATTACCCTAGCAGGGGCGTACCGATTTATTTTATTCGCGCCGAAAAGTCGATTTTAAGAGTATTTTTGGTAATCTCATCGAAAAGTCGATTTTTAGGGGTTGTATTTTTAGTTTGATGACTAATTTTCATATTTCCGGCGAAAACTTTTTCCGGAGTAAAATTTCGGGAACCTAAAGGAGTTAATTTCGCGGCGCCGACAGGCGCTGTGACGAAATTTTTCACGAATTTTGAAAACATAAGGGGGGACCCTATTAAAAATTTGTAATTTTTGACATTTTGGGGGGTGGCAGCTGCCCCCTGCCCTGCCTTGAACCCTAGAAATAAGAAATGAGCATCATTTTATTATGTTTTAAGCCTTGTGTTGCTTGCATTCGAATATGGCATGGAAGAAGTTGATCACCACTGTGCTTTTATTGTCTACAAACATATAAGGGTATGTGTAATTTTTTCAAAAGATTTACGGGATTTTGTTTTCAAAAATTATTATATCATTAGCATAATCAAGAATGTATAAGTGCTCTTATTATAATATCACGTTTGCTGTTTATTTTAGGTACACATCGCCAATTTGCTTGAAGCGGCACTTAAACTGTCGCATCCATTCCAAGTTACCGATACTGGTTTTACTCACTCATTTGGCATCATAAAACCTAATATGTAAGTAATGAACAACTTTGTTTTTAACGGCTCCCGGAAATTTCGACAGTGGAAATTTCTAACCATATTTTTGGACCTTTTTTTAATCATTTTTATGAAAAAAAAATTTAAAAAATTTGAAAGAAATTAACAAATTTAAAAATAGATATTCTTAAATTTTAAAATTTTTATTTCACTATCGAAAGTTCCGCTTGCTGTCGAATTTTCCACTGTCGAAATTTCCGAGCCCCGTTTTTAACAGTTATGTTCCATGAATTGGCATAGTCATAGCCACACTATTCAAATGTTTTTGCTCCAAAAATGGAATCCTAATAAGGTTAAAAATTAAAATTTTTGTGATTGAATAGCAAAAAATGCTGTTTTAGTGCTAAATTTAAATTTAACAAATTGAAATACCTAAAAATATTCTCTTTTCCAGTTAAATACCTAAAAATCCTCTTTTAGCCCAAGTCGCCATACTAATATTGACCAACCCACAAAATCCGCTGGAATAAAGATTACTGCTGACGATTTACTTGATTGTCTTAAGGTATGCTTTTCTTAACAAGAAATCATCATTGAAAAACAGCTAAAACTTAAAAAAGTAAACAAAAAATAATATATTTATTATATTATTTATTATTTAAAATAGCGATTTTTGGCGTCCAATAAAATCGAATAAAAATTTGAATGATCATTTTCACGATTATTCGAAATGAAAATCTTTAAAGATTTTTTTGTGACTTTTTAATATTTTTTTATAATCTTATGATCACTTACGACAAGATTCGATTTTTCACTACTTTTCTTCCTCAAAAGTTTTCATTTCAAATAGTCATCCAAAAAATGGCACTTCAAACTCATTGGACGCCAAATAAACCGTTATTTTATTTATATGTCTGGACAGAAAATTAGAAAAAAAGTTGCATATTTGTTCCGTTATGCCGCAAAACATTAACTTTGTTTATGTTTTCAATTTTTATATAAATTTTTAGTTGGAAAAGGAAACAATTTCACGGATGGATTTGAGAATATCGTTAACTGAACGTTTGGAGAATGTTGTTAAGTCAATGTCTCATCAATCTCATAGGCAACAAACCACCATGAGCGTCAATGTTGATTTGTTACCTTCTCATTTGTCAGTCAAACGGTCAAAAACTAGTGCGATAGACCCGCCGACAAAGGATAAAGCTACTTAGATGATAGGTAACAAATTTTAACATAATTTTTTCAATTTTTAAAAAAATATTAACTTTCTAGGTTTAACTTTCTAGGTTTTTTCCACCCAACGACCTAAAAAATAGTGAGATATTGGAAGGGAATTGCCAATGTTTTTTTGTCCAAAAATTACAATTTGTTTATTGGTGACAACATTAAATGAAAAGAAGAATGAATGAATGACCTTCTCTCTGGGTTCTTTTCCGGCTTTTCGCCTCGCCATTCGTCGCTACCTTCCCCAGCGGCGGGTGTCGATTTTCCTCCTTTGCCACCACCACCATAGGTTGGTGGTTGTCCTTCTTTTCCCTTTCTATTCTATTATCCTCTTTCCCCTATCCACCCACCTTCGAATTTTCCATCCATGGCAACCAAGAAGGGAGGATGCCAGACCAGATTTTTTCTCTTGTTGTGTTTTGAAATCCGAATCCATCCAACACCCAAATGCACATTACACATTCCTGGCTTCCCATCACTTTTTATAAAAATTCCATTCTCCAAAAACACCAATATCATTGATAAGTGTGATAACTGATAACCAATTCAGCAATGGGAGGATCTGGATGCTTCTACCCTCAATCACGCTAATAAAATTGCAGTCCACTCCACCACGAAGTCGAGAAATTTTGCACATATTACTACCCCTTTTCTTTTTTCCCATTCTACCATCTTTCTTAGGTCGCCAAATAATTTTATTTTACGGGCCTGAACCCAAATTTATTTTCATTTTGCAGCAAAAATTTTCAGTCTATTTTCGGATGGGACCTTTGTTATTTTCGACTTTTTGAGGGGGTTGCTTAATTTTTGATTTTTTCTATTCCTCCGCTCTACTCTTCCCAAAATTTTCTTTTGATGAATGGTTTTTTGGGGTTTCCCCCACCACCCTTACCCCTAGTGTCACCCACCGCCGATGATTAATGGCCTTTCTCTCGTTTCCTTCTCATTTCCTGGGGCGTGTCGTCTATCGTCTTCGACTTCTGCTTTTTTTGCTGCTGCTGCCCTTGGAACCTTTCCACCTCCTCCATCTCGCGTCAGTTTACTTCATCTTTTGTTCCTTCATTCAGTGGTGAGGGGTGAGGGGTGGGTGGAGTCGACCAAGTGTCTTCTCCTCCTCCTTTTCCTCGTATCTTTTGTTTTTAGTACGTTCTCTATGTTATGCGCTTATGCCTCTCCCATAAGTTGTTGCTCCCCCTTTCTTCCGCCCTTCCCAGTCCCACCCTTTTTTTTCTGACCATCAAAAGCTCAATTTCATCTTTTTAAGTATTTGGGTGAAGAGCTGCTTTAGCAGCTTAAAAATGTACTGCTTGAGGAAAGGTGTCAGTTCCAATTCTCATCTTTCAGTTCAGCGCAATCAACCAAGATCCAGGGATGGACCGAAACAACAAAAAAAACCGGATACGGATAAAAAAAGGATAACGGATAATCGATGCGGATACGGATAACGGATACGGAGCGGATAAAAAAAACCCGGAAAAACGAAACCCGGAAAACGGATATCCGCCGGTCCATCCCTGCCAAGATCACACGAGATCTGTAACTAAAATTAACCAAATTTTAAAGAAAAAGCCCAAATCAGCACCTCACAACTGTAGGTTAAAAAGTCAAACGAAATGGCAAAAAATTTAACAACGAAAAATAAAAAGTCCTTGACTGCAATTATCAGCCACTTCTCAGCCTTTAAATTTTATAGCGAAACATCCACCTATTTTTAACTTTTTAAGTATAATTATTCCGCAGCGAACGTTATAATAACAAATCATTGTTATTTATCCGTTTTTCTCAGTTTTTCCTCACTCTGGAAGTGAGAAACGCATCCTGCAAAATCCTAAACTTTTTTGTGGGGTTTTTCAGCAGAACAATGCAATAGCAAACCTGTTCATCACGACATAGTGGAAGAGGATAAGCAGAAGAATGCTTATTAGCTCTGCTGCAAATTGTTCAGCACATATCCCCCACCCCAATCCAATCCATCATCCCTAATCATCATCATAACATATTTTTCGGACTAATTGTGTGTGTCCTCCCTCTATTCCTCTCTTCCTTCCCCTTGCACAATCCCTTCCTATTTCCTACTCCTCCTCATCACCCACCCCTCACCGCAAAAAAACCAGAACTTTTGCATTCATTCATCTCCCCATTCAGTCGTATCATATCCTTATCTAGAAAATTGCAAAAAGAGACCTCTTTCGAGAAAAAATGTCTAATAAGTGCCTCTAAAAAATTATGTTGCTATTTTTAGAGGCAAAAAACCTAAAATATTTCGAAGATTTTGGAGCAAAATGTCATCACTCATCAGCATTTCTGAAAGGATCCTTTCAAGAAGAGATTTTGGATTTTAGGATCAAGGAAGGAGAATCCGGGTGGGAATTCACCATTGCGTGAAGGCCAAAAATTGGAAGAAAAAAAACAACTATTTCTTGAAGGAAAAATGATCAGAGTAAATAGTGAAAGTTAATTTTTTATTTTTGCTTAATTAAATTTTCAAGAATTTTCAAGATTAAATTTTCAAAATGCCTCTTTTTGGTTAAAAAGTCTCCCCACTTCTTGCAACATACGTCATTCTCAATTCTCACATTTTGCTTTTACTCTCCAGCTCTCCACCAGCAGGTGGCGAGGGACGAGGGTTATTATTCAATCCAGCACCTCACCCGAGACCCCTGCCCCTGCTCCAGACCCCCGGCTTCACGGTTCCCGTTTCTTTGGGTTTTCCCGTTTCTCAACCCCTACTGAATTCGAAATTCATCCATCCCTATTTGTTCCACTATTTATTCCTGCTTAATTTGTATGCCATTTTTATAATGGCAAAAAATTCCCGGCGACGGCGGTTTTTAAACCATTTGCTTATTTTGAATTTGCAATTTTTTAGCTCAGTGCGCAATTTTATTCCAAATTTTATTATTTCAAAGTTTATAACTAAAACATATTGTGATTTTTTTAAAATCAGAGCCTGGCTTTAAAAAGGCAAAGCCACAGTTTTGATTTGTAAAATAGTGATCGTTTAAAATTGTAGTAGTATTTCAGTCTCGGTCGATCTCGAAAATTAAAAGTTAGTTTAGAGGGGGGAGCAGGAGGAGGAGAAGCACACCTTTGTTTGCACAAAGGGTTTTGTTTTGGTCATTACAATAAGCAAACATAGCAGCAAACCACAATGGGACCAGAGAATAAAACCTTAATTCCGCCAGCAAAATGATCCTACTCCCACTGTGCAGTGGCGGTTTTAGGGGGGTCTGGGCCCCCATGGCCGGATTTTTTTCCTTTTTATAGAAAAAATTTTTTTGTCCCCCCTTTTGTTTTCAAAATTCGCTAAAATCACGAAACTATAGTTTTTCCATTAAGATTTTCCTTTCCCAAAATCAGTGGAAATTTTTCGCGCGGCGCCGATAGGCGCCGCGAAACTATGAAAATTGATCTCTCAAACCAAAAATACACCCCTAAAAATTGACTTTTCGGCGTGAATAAAAGGATACGGGCCTGATGGCCCGTATCCTGAAAAATCCTGAAACGGCCCCTGCCACTGTGCCTGCCTAATTATGGCGTTGTGCCAGGCCCAAAAGGTGCTCGCCAACAGATTCCAGGGGCGTAACGAGGGATCGAGGGGGGAGCAGGGGGCCGCCGCCCCCCCCCGAACCGTCGGAAGGGAGAAAATTTTTCAAAGGGGGACCATTTTGTCGGCAAAAAAACGCAAATTTTTCTCCGTGGCGCCTCGCGCATATCGGCGCCGCCAAATTTTTTGCCAAATTTTAGACAAAATTTAAAGAGTTTATTCTTCTAGCGGCGAAAATTTTTGTACATGCCCCCCCCCACCAAAACCCATGAGCTCGTTTTGCCCCTGACACTGCTGACAGGTTGTGTAGGACCCATGCTCACAAGCCGCATCAAGCATTAAAAATGCACATAAGAAATGTTTATTTCTAAATTTTTAAATGCAAATTAAAAAAATATATTTTAGAACATAGAAATAAGTACCTCGTCAGAAAATATAATTTTTAAAAGCAATTTTTGCTACATTTTTCTATTTTAGAACCATTCTATACGGCTATTTCCTTCCTCTTCTACCCCATCTTCATGTCGGCTCCCAATCAATTTTTATATCCGATTTTCCCACATTGATCAATAGATAGTAGATAGATCTCCTGATTTTGAGATTAGAACAATAAATAATAAATGAGAAAAAAAGGAAAAGAAAATGAGGGTAAATAATTCGGTTGGTGTGTAGAGATTGTAGAGGCTATGTTTTTTCTGTTTTTTCACCAAGTAGAGGCTATGTTTTTTCTGTTTTTTCCCCAATTCATCTCCATCCATACACAATTACGTTTTACGAAAATAAAAAATAAAATAATTATAGGAAATTCCTTTATATTTTGAATTTTCAAATTAAAGGAAATATTTTTTTGTTGTTGTGAAAAATTTTAAGAAATAACCTTTTTTATTTTCTTGAAAAAATGAGTTTTTTGGATTATTTTTTGTTGTGAAATTATTTTTGTAAGAAATTATCTTTTTTGAAAAAATGAGTTTTTTTGGACCCAAACTTATTTCCAATCCTATTTGTCACAAATTTTATATGGGTGAATGGTGGATTGATTGGGATCATGCTGTGCGCGGGCAGCGACAGTGGTGGTGGAGCGAGCCCAAGCCCAACCATGGCGGTGACCATGTTCCCGCGGCGTCGCCACTTCTTTTGCGACGCTGACCAAAAGTGGGGCGCGTTTTGCCTCCTCTTCCCAGGGCCGTATCCAGAAAAAATTTTCGGGGGGGCAAAAAATTTTTTGCGCAAAAAATTTTTTCCGCGCGAAAAATTTTCGCTAATTTTGAGGACTAAAAGGAAAATCCTAGTGAAAAAACTATAGTTTCGCGGCGCCGA
>JAQIYK010001339.1:0-10022 GCA_034700465.1 Rotylenchus robustus | reverse complement strand
TTTAACGGGTTTTAAACCACTTTTGAAAATTCAAACAAATTGATTTTTTGGTCCAAAATTGAACCAACAACCTTCAAAACCCATGCAAAATGCCGTTTCGTCACACCAAATCGCAAAAAACAAAAAAGCTTAAAAAATGATGATTTTTAACCTTTTGTGAGCATTTTTGGCTAAAAAATCGATTTTTTTTTCAATTTTTTAAAATGGTTTAAAACCACTAAAAAAGTGGTTTAAAACCATTTTTAAACACATTTGAGGTCATTTCTGGCCATTTTAGGTCATTTATTATTGTCGTTTTTCATTTTAACTTTTTGCACATTTTTCTTGCAGATCTTTGCATGGCTCCTGCAACATTCTGCTAGGCATAGACTCGTTCGGATACGTGCTGTACTTGACGAGTCCGTTGGTGACTTTGGGCGTGGCGCTGTCCGGCTACAACTTTCTCCCAATGCCAATGTTCCACATTAATGTTGATATAATATTTGTGTTTTCAATTTGGATTTGTTCAGATGTTTCTTTCTTCAAACGGTCCCTTTGTTTGGTCTGAACATTTCCTTCTGCATGATGTTGTTCATCGCCATCGAACGCTTCCTGAGCATCGGCTTCCCGGTGTGGTTCAACCGTGTGAAGCCGGTAGGGAAGGAATATTAGGGAGTTCGATGGGACCTTGACCTTACATGCTATTTTGTATTCATCAGGGCCTAAATTATTTTGGTCCCAATTTCAACAATTTGTTCATTATTTACAGCGGACTTTTTTTTAACAAAAAAAAGATATAAGGCGGGATTCCCACTAGGATCCCCTTTTAACTTCATTTTCTCATTTTTAATCCTATTTAAAATTTAATTTATAAAAGTTTAAATTCGGCATTTTTTCAAATTCCAGACTCTGTATGTTCCCGGTGTTATTGCTTTCACATTGCTGGTCTCTCTCTCCAATTTGTACAGGCTGTACCTTGCAACTGTGCCGGACAGTAAAGTGTAAGTGCAAATGGAACAAAGTATTTAATTAGGGAACAAAATAAATTAAAAAATAAATTATTACATATTTAATGTTTTATGCATTAAATAAACTTTAAATTTATAATCAAATAAATTTTGATCTATTCTCTGAAAAGGGTGGTATGATTTAAAAAAGGAAATCAATTCGGAATTATTTTTATTATTATTAATTCGACACACAAATCAATAAAAACAAATTCACTAAGTACCTACCTATTTGTGGTTTAGGATGGTGATGTGCACGCTGACTGACTGTTACCGTGGTGCGGCGGGCCAGCAGATCTATTTGTCCGGGTTGGCTTCCATTTTCGCCAGCATTGGCTGCTACTTGGCCATTTGGGCACAGATGCGACGCCTTTTGGCCGAGGGCAAAGGTCACCAAATTAAAATAAAAGTGCAAATCGAACAAAGTCGGGGCCGGAAAAAGGGAACCCTGAAATCAGCCTAAATTTTATAGGTCAAAACTAACAAATGAAATACCGCCAAAAAGGGGACAGTAAATTTGACATCGTTAAAGGTTATAGCGGAGCCGTAATTCTTGTCTCGTCCGAAAATCAAATTTAAAACAAAAAACATTTAATAATAATATGTATAATTTAGATTAATATTATTATTAGGTATCCCTTTTACCCTTCCTTTGTTTAGTTGACGCAACCACACGGCGTCTGTTTAAATCGTTGGTGGTGATTATCACGGTGATTGTGTGCGGATGGGTGGTGGACATTCTGGTAGACTTTTATTTACTTAACTTTTATTTAAATTTTTAATTATCATTTTAAATTAATGTATTAATAATAATTATTATTATACGCTTTTTTTGGAAAATGGCAACAAAAGAAACATTGTAATTGGTTCAAAGGAAAATTTACGGGATTTTAAATGAGTGTTTCCAAGTTATTCATGTATAATAAAAATAATATTCAAATTTTGGCGTTTTATTAAATATTATTTTTGAGTTGCGTTTGGCACTGCCCCTTTTGGCCATGTCCTCACTCGCCCAGCTGGTGTTGTCCAGCTTCCTGTCCAATTGTGCTTTTATTGCGGCATCCTCTAACGCCCCAGTCTTGTAAAACTTACAAACTTAGCCCTTTTTGTCGAAAATATTATTATTTTATTATATTATTATTTATTATTTTTTTTCTCATTTTTGAAGGTACACCTTTAGTCGCGACTACCGCGCCGCCTACATCGCCATGCTGAATCGACTTTACATGTGGATAGGCCTTGAAAGGTGGAATATTTTTTTACAAAATTCTAATGAAAGTTGGAACTTCAAGTCTAAAAGTGCTATAAGCACAGTTAGAATTTGATGAGCCCAGTTTTATAAAAAACAAAATTGCAAAGAAAACAAATATGATGTACTTTATGTTAACTATTTAATTTCTATATGGGTACTATACACAAAATGAGTGTAAGAATTATTACTACCGTACTTATTAGTACAGTAGTCCCCTCCACGACAGGTTCCATCTGAGTACGGTGGATGTGGGTGTCGGCTTCACCGTTAATAAGCACAATTCCGCACGCCAAATGCCACGTTCCTGGAGCGTGCCAGCAGCAGAGACCAACAGGACCAGACCGGCAAATGTGCCTGGCATCAGCAATAGCGCTGGGCACCGGCGAACTGCTAGAAAAATCATTGGTGGTACTGCGAAAATTGCATGGGTTGGCGAACTGTGATCCATTTCCATTCATTCATTGTGTGCGTATTATGTCGCAAAAATCTTTGTACTATTATATGCATTTGTCCGTACATATATCCAAGCAACAACTTGGAAATTTTGTTTTCTAGTTCCTCACCGGGGTGTTTGTTCACAGTGATTAAATTTTGTGCGTCCGCTCAAGCGGACGGTTTCAAAAAAGATTTGATTTTCATCCGCTCACGTTTTTGGTGGTCCCAATGATTTTCCATTGGGACCACCTTTTATAATTTGTTTTTATCTGTTTTCGTTTCTCCGTTTTACATTCTGTTTTCATGGTGTCCGAAAAAGGGGCAGTCATTATGACTACCCATCAAAATTTTACGGCGGACACATTGGGACTGAAGTGTAATATACTTTAGTAGAAGTAGATAATGACAATGGCACACAAATAGCTATTTCTCGATTACTCCCATAATCATTGCACTGCTCTGCTGCACTTTTTCAACCATTTTAATTGCCTCTCAACAATCCGACATCAATAATGAATAATGAGTTATGAATTGTATCATTTTTCATTTTTGCTCTGTATCACCCCTCCCTCCATTGTCTCTTCTTCCACTCTATCTGTCTGCCTTCCATTTTTCTCGCGGTTTCTCTTTCTTTCTTTCTTTCTTTTCCTCTCTTCGCTGTCTTCTCTTCTCAACCCGTCCGGGCCCTTTGGCCAGCTTCTGCTTATTTTTCCAAGGCCTTTGTCGTCCGACCATTTGGACTTGCCTGTCCAATTGTGATCTTTGCTCCTTGACCGATGCACCAAAGGTAGCTGTTTTACCGGCACTCAACACCAAAAACACTTTGCGGAGTTTTGCAGAATCCGGGTGGTCCACAACCAGTCCTCCCTAAATTATTTAAAATTTAAACTTGACACTGAAAATTAGTAAAGTGAGAACCGGTAATTGGGACCAATAAATGGTCAATAATTTTTATTAATACCAACCAATAATTGTACAATTATTTCTTTTTTGGACACAAGTTTTGCACACCATAAAAATATTGTCCAAACACTTTGTTGGTAATTTTTTGTGGTTTATTGCGCGATTTTGAATCGAAATGAACAGCCTATGCCTGATTAGAATCTAATCGGAATTGGAAATAACCTATAAGCTCACCGGCATAACTTTAAAAAAAGGAAAAGTCAAATTTTAATTGAGGAATCAATAAAAAATTTCATGGTAAATAATTAAAATTTTTGCAACAATTATTATAAAGCATGGTCCATCAAATGGATGCCAATTAGAGACTGGCACGATACGATATCTTGTCGAGATTTTTATATCGATTCGATATAATCGAAATATATCGTATCGAAATCTCGATCGAACCTTTTGGGTTTTTCGATATTTTTTGAGATTAAGAATTTTCAAGATTATCGTAAATAAATATTGAACCTCAATTCCAGGCTCTAATGCCAATACAATTGGGATCGGGGAGAATTTGCTTTTTTGTGTAAAAAATGGACGATTTCCACTATTATCCTAATTTGTCACAGTGCTGGAATATTAACCCAACCCATAGGTGTCCAAGGGGCCGATCGCAAGGGGCCCCCCAGTGTGGCGGTAGGTCGATCGCACGCGATCGAATATTTTAGGAAAATTTGAAAAAATGATGAGGAAAAAAATTTATAGACAAATTATAAAACTTCCCCCCCCCATGATTGGGGGTGGGGTGTGCATGTATGGAGGGGGGGGGGGGGTCAAACGCCGATCGCGAGGCTGGTGGGCAACACCCCCCTCCCCTTGGACACATATGACCCAACCAATTATTGCTCAGTAGCAGGACTAACCGGTAATTGGGACCAATTAATTGGTTAATAATATGTATTAATGTAGTACCTTGATTTCAACCAAACAATGTTAGGATTTCTTATTGTATTTTATTAAAATCACAACAACACTTTCCTATTAATGACTAGAGCCCGGATTTTTAGTTGCTAAAAAACGCCAAATAGTTACTAAAATAGTTGCTAAAAAAGCTCGAAATAGTTAGTAAAAAAGACAAAATATGCCAAAATAGTTAGTATGTAAAAAAACAAAATAAATTTTAATTTGAAAAATGAAAATGCCAAATTTTATCAAAATTCTCAAAAAAAATCAATCCCGTTTCTCGCAATTGCAATTGCAAATAACATACATTTCAAGATTTTCTGGGGTAAAACTGGTCCTCTTTTCTGCCAAAATATATTTGTAAGCGGAAAAAGATCGCTCAACATCGCAAGACTGCAGTGGGGCAAATTTCATTAAAAAATGATGAAAAATGGAAGAAAAGGGGGTAGATTACGTAATTTTTTTTTGGTAAGGATAAGACAAATAGTGTCAAATGAAAAGTGATGTTCCGGTGTTTAGAACAAATAAAATTGTTGGTTTTTATTGATTTACATACTAAACAAACAGCTATAATATACGAGGCATTTTAAAGCCGCCAGTTGAGTTTGAATTCGGGGGATTTCATGTCCTTCGTTGGATTCGGTCAATTCAAACTCAGCTGTCTCCTTCATTAAAATATTAGTTTTCTACTCCGGCTAGGCTATGGTTAGTTAGTACATATATCCGTTTTTTAAAGGATGAACATAATTGGCTCTGTTTTGCTTTGATGCTGCCGGTGTGTGTCAATCAGTGTATGTACTCATCTCTCTCTGGATGGATTTCCCGTTTCCTGCTACAATAAAACAAGGTTTGTTACTTGAGGTACTTAAGCTGGAAAAACGGCTCCAACCAATCCTGCTACCATAAAACTATGATCCTGATTATAATCAGCTCATTCGAACGAAAACAAAATTTGCTTTAAGCAAACCGTATTTCTTTTAAATAGTCCCCCGGGGGAGATATTTTTAAGGGGGACTTATATTTCAATCCAAAAATTTGTGGAAAATTTAGATTTTTGGGGAAAAATTTACGAAAAAATTGGTTTTGTAAAAATTTAAAAATTTCAATTTTTTCGTTGAAAAATGGCACAAAACAGCATTTTTCGCTCAAAAATAGCCATTTTTCTTTTAAAACATGAAAATTCGCTATAAAAATGAATATTTTATAGAAAATACACCCCTAACAATAAAAATCGATTTTTCGGACCAAAAAATACATCAAAAAATTTCCCATTTAAGGAGGGGGGGGGACTTATTTCTCAATCAATACCCCTTCTAGAGGGGGAAGTTTTAGAAAGAGGGGAGGGTGACTTTTTAGAGGAAATACGGTATGTTATTTATGTTTAGAGACCGGAATTTCCGACCGTACCGAATTCGGTTCCGAATTTGATTTTTTAAAGGGGACCCGTACCGAATTCGGTTCCGAATTCGGGTCAAAATTCGGTTTTTTAGGCCAAAAATCCGAATTCGGACCCGAATTCCGTATTTTGAAAAAATCTGTAAAAAAATAATGGCTCGTGTGCAAAATTAGCCATAATAATGTTCAAACACATATATCATATAAATATTTATAAGATAACTACGAGATGACCAATAAATTGGCATTTGGCACGATCAGGGCTGCACGCAATTGGATTTTTTGCGCAAGCGCAATGCGCAAGCGCAATTGGAATTTTTTTCGCAAGCGCAATGCGTAACGGCAAAAAAGCGCGCAATTTGCGCAATGCGCAATTTTCACAAAATAAAAAATTTCGAAAAATTCCAACTTGAATTTTTGGGCAAAAATGGGCAATTTTCTTTAAAATTTTGGTTTTTTTGGATAAAAAATTGGCAATTTCGTTCAAAATTTTTGATTTTTTTCGACGAAAATTGGTCGATTTTGGAGTTAGATGACACAAAACAAATGGGGATGAGAAGAATTCGAGTTTTTGGGCAAAAAATGATCGATTTCCTTCGAAATCGTCTCCATTTTGCGACATTTTTCCAAAATTTTGGAAACCGAATTCGGGTCATCCGAATTCGGGTGCTAGCCGTACCAATTCGGTTCCGAATTCGGGTCATAATTCGGAAAATTCGGTTTTCCCAAAAATACCCGAATTCCGTATTCCGAATTAGGAAAATTCGGGTCCGAATTCGGTTCGGGTCCGGTCTCTAATGGTAAATCCATATTCTTCTTAATTTCCTTGGTGGCCGATTAAAAAACCTGGTAAAAATACCTTAGGAATAGCTCTATTCCAAGGAGTTGCAAACTGAGCAAGGAGTAAAAGAATAAGTGTTTTGAGCAGCATATTTACATTTTGTCCGATGAATATATGTTGTATATTATGAAACAATAATTGAATATTGAATGTATAATCTAAAAAAGTTGAAAATCATCTAAAAAAACAAGCCTAAGCTAAGCTAAGAAATATCTTCAGTCTACAAACAAGATATTGACTTCTATCGTGTAATTGGCTATGTGTATTATGCTTCTTTTTCACTAATAACAATCAGTTTGTTTGTTGGTTTTAATTCAATGTTTTCCCTTCATTCTTCTTTCCATTTCTCTTGATTTTTCCCGTCGCCGTCGTGTTGGAAAATGGAAAGAATATCCTATAATTTAGTTAGTGGCGTTTTAAATTCCAATGCAATAAACCAATAAATTCGAATGCAATAAATGAATACTCGTCCGGCGAACAACACATCAAACATGACTTGAAAGTATATTTTACATATTTTATATTAATTATTCATATTTTTCTAAAAATGTGAAAATGAAAATAATCCTAGTCTGAGTGAATGCAATATCACTTGCTAATGGCACTTAAGCACATGATGAAACAAAAAATTGATTAATAAGCTTATGAAAAAATTGATTATTAAATATAATCGAATCAGTGGAATATTTCTTCACTTCTTTTTCAAAACAATCGCCACACGGGAGGGAATGTAGACGCACAGATGGTTTCTGCGACCAGCATAACTGAATCAAAAAATGATAATTTAAATTTAATTAAATGTTAAATTATTATACTTTAAAATCACAACAATAAAAGGGTTCAACATTCATTAAATTCAAATCCATTTTTCGCATTTAAAATTGATTGGTTTTGGGTGGTCGGTTCCTTTGAAAATGTTAGCGAAATTTGTGGTCATAGATACAAAATGATTTTTTAAAATAAACTCTAAATTTCTAACCCCTCTGGAAATGTGTGATAAGTTTGGTCCGCTTTTAGCCTGTTGTGACCACCAAATTCGGGCGCATCGCTGTTCAGAGCCAAACAATACCTATCAATTGAAAATTTTTGTGCTTAAATTAGTAAGTTTTTCTTTTCAAAATACTTACACTCCGGACATTTCGACGCCAATTTTATAGTCCGTAAAACTTTTTGTCGGGTGAAAATTGAGTACGAAGAGCAGTCCTGCCCGTTCAAATGCGACCAACTTGTCCCCATCGTGTTTCCAGGAGACGTAACCCTTTGCATATTCAATTTATTTAATGGTATATTATCAATCATTGCAAAAATCATATTCTTACGGGTCCATGACTGAGAAATTCGGACTCAATCTCCAACTGGTTCATTGCACGATCCCATTCATTCAAATACTTGTACCGTAACATATCATCCTGAAACATTTTATATTACAGTAACCAGTGACTAAATATGCCTAAGTTTTTACATCAGCCAAGTTCCATTGACGACGGCAATAGTGGTAGGATTGGTTGTTTCCTTTTCTTGGGAAGTCGAGCCATTCGGGGTGACCAAATTCATTGCCTAAATTTAAAATTGACTAATTAATTGAATAATTATTTTTAATTTATTTTAAGCACCCATGAAGTTGAGCCATGCTTCTCCCCCAAGTCCGTAGGTGATCAATCTGATCATTTTGTGCAAGGCAATGCCCCGTTCTATGATCGGCGTCAACGGGGCAAGATCAGACATGTGATCGTACATTTCTGTATAGAAAAATTTCAAAAAAAAATATGTATAAATTGAATTTCGTTCGAAAAAGTTAAGTGAATTTTTGGTAATTTCAAAAATTGTTAAACAATATTTTCTATTTTTTTATAACATTGGTTACCCTTATCCATCATCCAAAATGCAATTGTTTTGTCGCCCACCAGGGCCTGGTCGTGAGACTCCGCGTAGGCCACATTGTTCTCCCCGTAGCGCCTATTCTCAAGTGTTTGCACAATGTCAGCAATCGGCCAATTCTCGTCGCTAACATGCTTCAGCATTTTTATCCAAACATCCGGGCTAAACAAACGAATTATATCATGGTGCCCGAATAGCACTAATTATAGTGATAAGAGTGATACTTTACGATTCTGGCACCCTTCCCAAAATATGATAAATTCAAATTTATCTCAAAAGTTACATGGCCATTGCTAGCCGATAGTCGAACCCTTGACCTCCTTCCGCAACCGGACGACAGAGTGCAGGCATTCCACTGACTTCTTCGGCAATCGTGATCACTTCCGGATAATACTGAAAGGTGTTTGAATTTTACATATGTAATTAAGTTTATGTTTTTTGTACGGTATGTAAAATGTGATTGGCCAGCATCAAGTAGACAAGTGATTCGGTGTCCGCATTCAGTCCAAAGTAATCGTCATAGCCTCCCGGGGCATCACCTTCAACAGAAGAGGAAGAAGTGTAAAAATGAAAAATTAGGACTTACTTATGAGATGTGAATGGTAGAGCATAGAAGACACGCCATCGAAACGAAATCCTAAATAAAAAATATAATTAAAAAAATATATTTGATAAACAAAACAATATTGTTACTATTAGTAACAACATCGACCAAAAAATTGCTTAAAATGAATAATAATCAATTTTTTAATGCTATTTTATTATGCAATCAACTTTTCAGGCGTTAATAGAACTCGATCGCAACAAAAATTGTAGAAAAATATTGTCAAAAATTGTCCCAAAATTAATTTCTCCAACCTTTCGACCTCGTGCGAATGATTTTGTCATTTATAATTAAAAAAGTTGATCGCACAAATTTTTTCCCCTTTTCCTTCAATTTTTCATAATTTTCAATTTTCGACCTACTGTCGGCGAACGAGGTGGCGGAGGGGGTTGACCCTCTTGGACAACTATGTCCTGTGGGTTTAGTCCTAACATCTTGGTTAAATCTCTACGTCTATATCTCAAATCTCAAGTCTAGTTCATTCACAATCTCGCCTACGATTTCAGGTCTCTAACCAGTGGTGCTCACGGCTAGCCGTTAGTCGCGGCTAGCCGCGGCTTTTAGCCTGCTACGGTCGGCTACAACTATGATTTTTTGAAAATCGGACGACTAACGGACGTCTACGGTTTGCAAAATCCCCATAGCCGCGATTTAGCCGCTAAATAGCCAGCTAAGCCTCGGCTATAGCTAAAAAAATCGAAAGTTGAGCGGCTACAAACGGCTACGACTATGGACCCCACGGCTATAGCCGGCTACGGTTATGAAAATTCGTAGCCGTAA
>JAQIYK010001338.1:0-10022 GCA_034700465.1 Rotylenchus robustus | reverse complement strand
TTCTCTTTTTTCACATATTCTTTCTTTCGTTTCGATAGACGAAAGAAATCGGCAAATAAATCTTGCTCGGAGGAAAAGGCCATAAACATTTTTTAGGTCAACACAAGCTACAAAACGAATGAAGCGCTTTTTCGGCTCCAAAAATGGCGTTTATGAGGAAATGGATGTAAGAATTCCGTACTTAACCCTTATGGCGTGCACCCCCTCTAGCAAAAATTTATTTGTTTGAAATTTACAGGTCAAAATTTATGATTAAATGTCGTCTGCTATTAATTTGACGTTAGATTCGCGAACAGAAACCCCATATAGCTCATTTAAAGAATTTTTGGTGGGTGGGGTGCCATAAGGATAAGTACCAAGAATTGAGCTCAAGAATTTAAAGAAAATTTAAAAATGTTGGATCACATGCTTTCTATTATGTTTTAAGATTTAATTGATATTATTTTAGTTCAATTTGGCACTTCGGCGTAAACCACTCTTCTACACGGTCAACCTGGTGTTCCCTTGCGTCGGCATTTCCTTCCTCACTGTGCTCGTCTTCTATCTGCCCTCTGAGTCGGGCGAGAAAGTATCCCTGTCCATCAACATCCTTGTCGCACTCACTATGTTTTTTTTGTTATTGGTATAGTTTTGTAGCGTTAGGTTACTTTAGTCATGTTTCGCTAAATTGAAAACCCAATGCTAGATCTACATATAGCCCCAATTGTCCATGTCTGATACAACCAAGCTTATAGTCAGTTAAAATGTTTATTATTTATTTTATAGATTGAAATCATTCCTGCCAACAGTACCACACTGCCATTTGTTGGTAAATATCTTCTGTTTACCATGATTCTGGTCACCCTTTCTGTGTTGATCACCGTAGTCTGTGAGCAATCATTTAACCGTTTAATATCCAATTTTAACCAAAATCTGTAGCACTTCAATTCCATTTTCGCAAGCCAACTACCCATCAAATGAGCAAAACCGTTCGCCAAATATTTCTAGAAATACTGCCTCGACTTCTGTGCATGCGTCGCCCCTTGTTCATGCGACGTCGCAATGTTGACAGAGGTTTGGAATAAAGGAATTTGGGTATTCCTCAATATATCTTTGTTCTCTCGTGTAAAAAAGTCTTGATAATCGAGGGGCTGAGCAAGAGGCACACAGTCGAAGTGAAAAATGGAATTTTTAAAAAGGGCAAACAGATTTATATAATAGCTCTGTATCTGAGGAGCGTGTGGAAAGGAGTACCGTTAGCCATATTTGGTATATTTTAATCAAAAATTGATAAAATTTGACAGCAAGCGAACGGGCACTGCTGAATTATTATGACCGCAAATTTGTCAAAGATGGACCGGCGTTAGCATTGGCAAAACATCAACAACGGCACAAACCGACGACATTAGGGGCTCCGATGAATGCCCAACTGGCCAAGATATACAACTCCCCAAAGGCTTTGAAATCTTTTGAGAATCTTTGTTTCATCGCCGAATTGTTGCGCAAGAAGGACCGAGACACCAAAGTAATGTTAAATTTGGAAGACAGAATTTATGGAAAGAGAAAATTAGGAAGAGTAACAAAAGCTATGGAATTGATATTTTGAACAATTGCAAAAATAATTTATTCATAAAAAAACGTTGTGACCATCTTGGTACATCTAAATTCTACATCTTTCAGGAGGTGCGGAGACAATATGAATATTCTGGCGATTTTTTTATTTCCATCGAAAATTCGGTTTTTATGACTTGTTTTGTAAGCTAAAATTCCCAAATTACCAAAAGTTGTTTTTTATGAGTGTTTTTGGTCTATGAGCTAAATATTTTTAGTTCTGCGGCGCCAATAAGCGGCCTAGCGGAATTTTGTGCCAATTTTGAAAATCTAAAAATTCATTAAAAGAATAATAATTTTTGGCATTCGGGGCAGAGTTGCGCCGGATCAGCAAAAAGTTCAGGTCGAGTTTCGGATCGGGTTTCGGGACACAGGTTGGAAAAAATCCGGGTTTCGGATAGCGGGTCGGTTTTGTGTTAAAAAATTCTCAAATAGTATTTTTACGAATTCTTTGCATTTGACAAAAAATACTTTGCAAACCATAAAAATCCCTTAAAAAATCAGTTTATAGTAAAAAAAATGCAAAAAATGGGTACAAGTCTATTAACGGGGGAGGGGGGAGGACAAAATATTTAACTTTTTCTTGCTCCAAACGCTTTTTAAGCTTAAAATCGGGAGGACTCCCCCCCCGATCGCTCCTTCCGTTAATAGACTTGTCGGTGTAAATTCTAACAAACATTGTATTTTTGTAACATTATTTTCATAATCCGTTAGTTTGGACTGGAAATCAATATATTTTTGATTATATAAAAATTAAACAGTGCCGATAGATGCTGCCATAGGCGGCGCCAGGATTTTGCCATGGGGGGCGCTTTTCCCAAAAAGTCGATCTTCAGGAGGGTGTAAACCCAACTCATCACCATCCGTTTTTTGAGTTTAGATGGTGATGCGTTGGGGTGGTTATGAGTTGGATGGTGATGCGTTGGGGGAGACTCCTTCAGGATTCAGGAGTGTATTTTAAAGAAAAATTTTGTACAACATCAATACTATTATTCGCGACAAAAATTAATTGCAAAAGTATAATTTAGCATTCATATCGATAATAAGTGGGAGTCCGGTGGCATAACCGGGAAAATTTTTGAAAAATTAGTGACTTTTCTATGGGAAATTGACTTTATTTGGAAAACTTCTCTTTTCTTTCTTCTTCCCTTTAGCCCTTCGCTAATTTTTTTCTTCCGCCGGTCAGGGGGGGCACTTCCCCCCCCCTTCACCGCCATTGGATGCTGCATGCTGCCATAAACTTTTTTAAATTGTTCAATAACTCGTAAATGTAAATTCGTAAAATACATGCGCTGCCGATGTAAATGAATAGCTATTTTTATTAAGAAATTTACATTTTTAGGTTAAAAATTGAATTTTGAGGAAATTTTGGGGACAAAAATTTAAAAATTTTCCGAAAAATCTTTGATTTTTCGAAATTTTACCCAAATTTTACCGGTCGGATTGGAAAAAATAAATAAGGGTTTCGGGTTACTTGGCACAACCCCGTTAAAGGGGGAGGGCCACTTCTCCCTGTAATGGGGGCGCCACTTCTACCTGCACCTAATTTTGTAAAATTTTTAACTATTCAAAGATACAGCACATAGACAGCTAACGATTCTATTTTTCAGCAAGATCAAGAGTGGAAATTCGTCGCCATGGTTTTCGACCGTCTTTTCCTGATCGTTTTTTCTTTTGCCTGCCTTTTTGGTACATGTTGGATCCTTGTCCAGGCACCGACCTTTTACGACAAACGAGAACCCAAACAACCAATGATGAGCTTGTAAATGTAATTAAATGATATGTTCTACTACCAAATTATTATCTTTTTTTTCTAATTAACGTTATTCAATGGAGTCTTAAAGCAGCGGAATGATTGATGAATTGAATGAGTTTCGTAATTTTTTATCAATCCATTTTCCGTTATAAGAAATTAACCCTCCATGGTTGCCGCGCCGCTCAAGAAATAAAAAGGGTGGACTCTGTGAAAATTTTTCGATTTTTCAACAAAAATTTCCCAATGGGTTAAAGTATTTTTTTGAAAACCACTTTTTCGTTTTTGGGTTATATTTTTTTTGGTTGGAAATTTTTTGCACGATGCGCGACCCACCCCCACCAATTGGAGGTAAGGGCACTGTGCCCCAGATATGCAAAACATAATAAAAGTCAGAGTAAATTTTTTGATCAAACGTGCGTTTTCTAATTGGAATGGGATTTCGATTGAAGGGCGAAAAATGTCCGGAGTGCGCATAAAGTACGCAAACATAGATTAGATAACTTTGGGACCTCTAAACAAAATAGTTACACTGGAAAAATTGGGAGAAGAACATCAGTATCGCGTTTGAGATTCGGCGGGAAATTGCTTCGATCCACCAGACTTTGGTATTGATGCAATAGTGGAGTGTAAATTAATCAAATTGTTGGTAGTGGCACTCGGAATCCAACTCCTCAGTGACGATGTCCATCATCTGTTTCTTCGCCTCTCCCAACATCTTTTCCATCCTCTCAACCATCTCCCGTTTTAGGCTCTCGCATGTCACATCCATCCTTAGCTTAATTCTTTTAAGCAAAACATTTTTGCTATCCTGTCCCATTTCAATTGGTTTTCTGGGAGATTCGCTGTTTTCTGTAAATGGAAATTTGAGAGAACTGCAAACTCATTCCTGTTTTTCTACCTTGAATGGTGAGAAGCTGTCTGACAGATTTAGCTCGTCGTGTTGGAGTGCTATTGGTAGGAGTTTGTCCAATAGGCCATGCACGTCCAAATGCATTCATTGCACGCTTAGCTGGTGATTCAATTATGGAGCTGCCGCATTCTTCCCGATCCAATTGCTAAAAAAGAAGTTGGTATAGTCTATTAAGCCCTGTTCACATCATCGCGGGTTGTGGGTCGCGGGGTGTGACAGCCAGTGCCGTCGCGGGGAAGAGTGTTCACATCGTCGCGGGGCCCATGACTCTTCTTGCTCTCCCTGCGACCCACGACGATGTGAACACCCTCGTCGTGGAGTGTCTCTGCTGCCAAACTCTCTTTTTACCCACTATTTTCTCCCCGCGACCCAGGCCCGTATCCTTGGGGCGGTGCAGCTCGATTCACCCCAGCCGATTCACCCCCGCTAGATTAATACATCTTCACATCTTTTTCATCATCTTCACTTCTTCATCATCATCTTCACTTCATTTTTCCATCATCTTCACTTCTTCATCTCACTTCATCTTCTTCAACATCTTCACTTCATCATCATCTTCTTTTCATATTCTTGATCATCATCTTATTTAAGATGAGATGATGAAGAAGATGGAGATTACGAAGAAGATAATAAGAGCATGAAGAAGATGAAATAATGATGAAGTGAAGATGTTGAAGAAGATGAAGTGAGAGTGAGATGATGAGGAAGAAGTGAAGATGATGTAACAGATGTGAAGATGTATTAAACTAGCGGGGGTGAATCGGCGGGGGTGAATCGTAGTGCGCTCCTTTTTGTAGATGTAACAGATAAAATTTGAAAAATGCCAATTAGTTTTACAGTGTTAGAATTAGTGTGGTAGGACTAGGGATGGTCCCTAGAGGTGTTCCGGTTCCGGATCCCGGAACCAAGATCGGCGGTTCCGGAATCCGGTTCCGGACGGGATTTGGGTTCCGGTCAAACCGGAATTTTTTTGCACCCTAATAATGGCAAAATATAAAAAATTCAAAAATTTAGGCACAAATTTTTGAAAAATTTTCATAAAAATTTGAAGGAAATGGCCAATTTTTCATCCAAAATCCAATAAAATTGGTCATTCGTTCCCAAAAAAAGGGTCATTCGTTCCCAAAATGGGCCTTGATCCCCCTTCCCCCTCAATCGTCGATCGTATGGCCAAATGTCTGACCCCCCCCCTTGCTGAGGTATGCTTGAAGCTTGAACACACAGTCGGTACTGTATGTAGCTTTGGAACAATCCAACAAAGTGATCCCACATTGGCGTTTCCAATGGGATTTTCCATAATCCCTCACCAATCCCGCTATAAAAGCCAAAAAAGGAATGAATTCAGTGGCATTTTATGGGTTTAGTCGCCTCTGATATATACCTGTCATCATTCATCACGTCAGTTCTTCAAAATTTGATTGGTTTATTGTCCAAGTTGAATTGTTCTAAAAATAAAAATGTCCCTCAACAATAAATTGTTTTGTTCTTTTGTTCAGTGGTGTTCAGCACCCATCCGCCCCAATTTGCCGATGGAGTGTATGGGCCGCCATCGTCGATGAGTTCGGCGGGGGGCGGCAGAAGTCGGGTCAGATTCAACGAGGACGGGACGCCGATGAGGGGCGTGCTGAAGAACGGACACGAGCCGGGCCCGCCGCCGATGACCAACGGGGGATACCACCACTGACAGTGTCGATGGGAACAATACAGAGGAGAAGGGGAAGGTTAGGGTGCATGGACAGGGCATTAAAACCCAAAATTCGAGTTTTTTTTTGTTTTGTTCCAAAGAGGCTTTTATGGTGTGTACATTATCCACTCAAATTGAATTTTCTTAAAAATTATTACCTATTACAAAGATACAAACAAATTTTAAATAAGGAATATTTTTACCAAATACAATCCTGCGATGGTTACTACTTGGTTGTGGGGGGGGGGGTGATGGTCATGAGTTAGTTAATAAGTCATTGTACAAATGTTTTTTGAGCGAAATGGATAAATTTGATTCTTTGTCAACGTTAGAAGCTGGACAACGAAACACCTTTTAAATTACGGAGTTTCTGAAGTTGAGAAATTATTTATTTTTCAAAAATCAACGGAAGGAGCGGAGGGAAATAACCAACTGAACGGATGAAAGAAACGCGAAGGAAAAAGTGAGGGAAGGCATTGCATCACCATCATTTGACGATCATTGGACCTTTTGTTGTCGTCGTCGTCAAGTTGGCCCAAAGTACGGCCGACTTTATCTATTTTCGGTAAACTGTCCTTCCGGTGCTAGGTCGTTAAAAAAACCGCCACATAGGGCGTTAAAAAAAACGCGATTTAACTCGAAAGTGCCAAAACATGGGTTCGAAACCGGTTTTTGGCCAAACCAATTGTCGGAATAGATTCTCCAGCCTGTTTTGTACCTATTGCCAAAAATCAGAACATTTGAATGTTTGGAACATGGCCAAAACATGAACTGAACATTTCCCCCTAAGTTTTACCTGAACCCATGTTTTGGCACTTTCGAGTTAAATGGCGTTTTTTAACGCCCTAGCACCGTCCTTCCTTACCACTACGATACATTTATTTATTTCCGTATACCCTCAACAAAGCAAAGAAGGCATATGTATTTATTCTCTCGTGACGCACTTTTCGGCCGGTTCGGATTGGGTTGGTTGGCTACATTGTTCTTTTCCCCTTTTACCGGCTTTTTCGTCCCTCCCTCTTGACTATAATAAGTTGCTTAATGAGCATCTGTTTTTTGAGCACCTCTTCTTTTTTATTTTTTTTTACAAAATTGCTAAAAATACCACTAAGGTACGTATCTCATTTTTGTAGGGAAAAATTAAAACTTCGATTTTCCCACTGCGCCATATACTCTAACAGGCCCATATTTGGAGTGCGAAAAGAAAAGGGAATCCCCACCCCCCAACCCCAATGCCAAAATTGAAGGAATTTTCAGGGAAGATACATACACCCCAAGAATCGATTTTTCGAAAATTCCTTTTGATTCCCAAGAAAAAACGGGGTCACTTAATGATAAGATGCAAGGCAATTGGAACTAAACTTATTGTAATTTCTGAGTATAAAAATTATTCAATTTTAGGTGCAAAATCATAAATAATATATTTTAAATTTATTTGCTGTTTTTGCCCATTTTGATTGATATTGAAACCCCAAATGACCGGGGTGGTTAATTAAAGGGGATACGGTAATTTGACGATCAATTGGTCACATTCAGGAACAATTTTGTGCAGCCACCGCCACAGTATCCGCCTTACTCATACTACGCGACAGCTTATCCACAGGCACCACGGCCGCAAGTGATGCGAGTTAAATTACCGCGCGAAGAACAAAAAGAAAACCGAACAAAAAGTGCACTACTTGTCAATGGTGGGTACTAATGTCGACATCTGCCGATTTTGAAATGTATACTGTAGCTTACAAATATGCCGTTCTCCTGTATGTCCAACAGATTTTTTAAACTTCGACTTTTTTAAATGCGGATACCCGGATCGTATATGACTTTTCCAAAAGTTAGGTTATAGGATTATGGAGGGGTTTATAGGGTTTTTCTGATCTCCTGCTGCTGGACATGTTCATGCTGCTACCGTGACTTGTCCCGCTTCCACATGGCGTCCTGACCTTAACGACCTAAACACGTGCTGGTTACTCTCTTTGCTGGCTTTGTGTTGTGGTTGGCTGATGGGCGAAGCGATGCGTGACCACTGACCCTGACCATCCCTGCCTGTGTTGCTTGATACCATGCGCGTTACCACGCTTCCGATGACCACCGTATGGATGATATCCATTCAAAATCCATAATACAGAAGCGTAATGCATATGTTACATTCGAATCTTACTATGAGAATAAATCAACTAATGTACTTATTGATTTATAAGGAAAGCATTGAATATAGTAAAAGAACAAATCCATACGTATATATCGTGCATAGTTTTTTCATTTAGCTACCGGTGTCCATTTTAACATTTTTTTTGGTTTTTTTCGCAAAAATTTTGGTCTCAATCATAGAAATTATTCTAATATTGGGTGGTTAAAAAATTTATCTTCAAATCAAAATCAACTGACAGTTCTTTCTGTGCAGACTAATGTTTTATAATTTAGGTAGTCGAAAATCGTTGTTTGTGTAGCACTTATTTTTCTTTGACCCATCTTCTTCAGCCTCGCCCATTATTTTGTTGGGGGAATAAAATGTGCACCGAAACGTTTACGCTAAAAATCTATTTTACCCATTAAAATTTATTAAATTTCACCTACCAGCAAAACATCGCCGGTAACATTTTCGGACAATTTTTCTGATTCCGTCCTAAATTCGATAAATTGAATTTGCTATAAAAAGAAAGTACCTTTGACTGATTAGCGCGACTTTGTCAAGTTTCAATTCTTCAGGCAATCCAAGCAAATCCATGTGTTCTTCATTTAGAATGGCTCCTGTTGGCCTCTTGCGCAATGGTGGAGGAGAAGGTCGAAGCCTTTTGTACTTAATCGATTATCAAATGTCCAAAATCCATCACAATGCACCCTAATCGCTCTGAAATGACCTGGAGGGGAGGGGGTGATGTCGCGCATAAGGGGTCGGGGAGGAGGAAAAAAAAGGTCAATTTTCTTTATAGAAATGAGATATATTTCTGAAATTTTTTTCCCGGCGGCGCCTATCGGCACTGCCGACTAACTCAAATACGAATTAAACTAAAAAAAGCCGAGAAGTCGACCCAAAAATGGCCAATTTTCTTTATAGAAATGAGGCAACTTTTTGAAAAATTTCCCGGCGGCGCCTATCGGCACCGCCGCCCGCCAGCCTACACAAATATAAATTAAACTAAAAAAGTCGGCCTTGAAAAAATTGAAAAAATTTGTTTGAAGAATTTGAAGTACCTTTTTTGGATTTTATTTAATTAAAAAATGGGTTTGAAATTTTAATGTTATTGATTTTTTAATTTCGTCTAGGTCGTCCGCAATTGTCGTCCGCAAATGTTGGTCCGCAATTGTCTCGTCCGCAATTGTCGCACCACGATCTTTTGAGAGAACAACAATTTTGCGCCATTTTTGAGCTATTCTAAGCTAAATATAATAAGTGGTGGAAAATACGCATATTTTCTTTAATTTTTAGAAAAAATTTCTATTTTGGTAGAGATTTGGTTATAGATACGGTGCTTGCTGGATTGATGATGCTCAAATTTAGAAACTTACGGCCTTGATTACCCCGTTTTTGTTACTGCTGCCTTGTGTCGTTGCTTGATTTTGCTTGCCACTTTTTATTGTTTGTTTCATCTCCATCAATTTTTTACTGAGCGACGTGGCGAAGATGTTATTGGATAAAAATATGATAAAAATATCTAAATTTCATGGCACTAGCGCATTATCAACAAATTACCCCCAATCAAAATGTTTTCACATTTTTTCCCATTTCAGCTTTTTTGTTTTTAAGCGCTCTTTAAGTAATTTTGACAAAAAATGGAAAACAAAAGGGTCCCCCTATGGTTTTGCACAAAATTAATTGGGGGGAGGGTGATTTGTTAATAGTGCCAATTTCATTATACAACAAAGGGATAAGGGAAAAAAGGAACGGCGTCTTTTTCTCATGTCGTTGTTTGACGGTCCATTTCGTAGAATGGCCAACCCTAAACGAAGCTATGTAAAAACCAGATAAAATAAAACAGTTCAGATCAAAACTTCCTCTTGTCAGTTGGCGCCCTTAGGTTTCGTCAGTAATTGGTTTCGTCAGTGAGTTTTTTTGGGGTTTCGTCAGTGGTTGGTTTCGTCAG
>JAQIYK010001337.1:0-10023 GCA_034700465.1 Rotylenchus robustus | reverse complement strand
ATCAGAATAAATCGAAGCAACTTTTTGAAAAATTTGCGGCGGCGTCTATTGACACCGCCGGCCCACTCTCAGATATCAAATATTAAAAAAAACCAACCAAAAAATAAACAAAATTCTTATTGAAAAGCGGCTGATTTTTGAAATTTTCACGGCGGCGCTTATCGGCACCGCCGGCCCATTAGTCAAAATTGGCTCAAATTTGAAAATGAATAAAAAATTGATGTGCAAATTGCTCTAAATTTTCTGAAAATTTAAAAATCTAAATTTCAGGAAAAAAGTAATTTTTGGGAATTACATTATTTGCATGAAAACAGTCAATTTTATGCTTTTTAATTTTGATAAACAGTTTGTGACGGTAAGATATGGTATTTTTGAACGAAAAATGGGCGATTTCCTTCGAGATTTTCATGAAAATTTTCAAAAAATGAGGGGTGCATTTTTCCAAAATTTTCGGTCGAAAAAACCGAAAACGAAAACCGAAATTTGGTCCACCCCTGGACCCCTGCTCTCGATCTCGAAAAATATCGAAAAAACTCAAAAGGTTCGATCGATAATTCGAGACGATATTTTTCGATAATATCGAATCGATATCGCGAAAAATCTCGATGAGATATCGTATCGTGCCGGGTGCCGTGCTATAATTATAAGTAGGGCTGGGATTTATATTGAAGTAAATAATTTTTCTGCTGATGAGTCGGAATGGCCTAAAAATCACATAGAAAGTGTTTTAAAGTTTTAAGGGGGTTAAAATCAATATCTTCAATATTCATCAATATTTTGGAGTTTTTATCAAAAAATATTTTGTCAATATTTCGTCAATTTTTTACCAAATTTACAAAAATTTTATCAAAAATTATGAAATTTTTTCAAATTTTTGGCAAAACTCGGTTTTTCAAAAAAAATTGTTAAAATTTGTTTTTATCACATAAAGAGCAATTTTTTGATTTTTGAACGAAATTGTGAAAATTTGTCGAAATTGAAACATTTGAGTTTTTCAGCCAAAATGACTGCAAAAAATGCGTTTTTGGGCAATATTTTATTTTTTCAGCAAAACTATAATTTTTGGTCAAATATTCATTAATATTTGTCAATATTTTGGACTTTTGGTCAATATTTTGCCAAAAAAAAACTCCCAGCGCTAATAAGTCATTAATTAATCATTCATTTTGAACAAATAAATAAGTCGATTTATTGTTTTTAAAAACCATTTGAAACAAATCAGATAGATTATGCTCTAAAAGGAGATAAAATTCAGTTGCAAGTACTTACAACAAAGACAAAATGCCATCGAAAGCGATCATTTACGACTACACAATCCAACCCATTGGGATCATTGAGCACAAACGGGAATATCGACCGCACCACCACCACCACCACCACCACCAAAAGACACTTACATACCCATTTTTGCGGCCAATATACATCGATGGCATTGGGCTGATTAAGGCTTACCGATGTTGTTGCAGTGAGAACAATTGTCTGCCCCATCAGTGTATTCCTGAGGAGTTACAGTAGGTTGAGATAGGTGAAGATATGCATTTTATCTTAAGTCAATTAAAAAACCAGGAATGCATGATTTAAGTAGTAAATATACTTTTATTTTTGAAATTTTCAGTTTTCCATTTATGCCCATTGTTCGATGTCTTTTCTATTGGATTTCTCGAGGTCATCAAACCGTAGTGTGCTTTTCCCAAGAATTTAGTCCAATTAGTAGTGCAACTTTCAATGCAACCGATGAAGAGAAAAGGAACCTGAAGTTACTCGAAAAATATAGGTAAATTTTTTAAAATAATCTCGCATTAAATTAAAAATATTTTTGTTTAGAATGGTGGAGTTTTTTGAAAATTACGATGGAAATGTAAGTAAAAAATGGTGAGAGTTTGAATACTTTTGAAAACCTAAAATATTCGACCGAAGGTTTGATCAAAAGTTTGAGATGATGCGCGCATGTTTGGTTACCGCAGTTCCACATTATTTGCAAGGAATGTCTTTAGATCTGCTTCATTCGCTTGATGATAAAATTGGTCGTGAGGATCGAAAGATGGTAAGGAGAAGGAGATTACATCTCCAATATATTTCTAATTAACCATATTACTTTTTCACAATTTTAATTTTAAAAATTTTACGTAATACAGTAGTTGAAAAACGTGGATAATAAGTATCTTTCAATTTCCAAAAACTTTAAATTTGTATAAATTTTGGGATGTATCTCATTGGTCATTCATATCCAAAATAGGCCCTGACCCCCATTCGTAAGTTGACCCTCCATTGATTAGTGCCCCGATCGTCTCCTCCAACCTTTCTATGACCACAAAGGCAATATGGTGTTTTTCTCACTGTTCAACAACAAAAACCAATGCGTGGACAGCATAGTGCTAGATGACGACATTCATTCACTGGAAGAGTTCCACAAAATTGACCAACACCAACTCAGCTTTGTGGATCAGGTTCGTGATATACATAAAGATGGGGAAAACTTTTGAAAAGCCTTTAATGGAAAATTTGAGAAGTGACATTAAAGTATAATTAAAGATCAATAACATATTTCCCAAAATTCAAAACAAAGGTAAACGGATAATTTTTTGCAATTTAAGATGCTTTTTAATATCCATTCTCTCTGGCATTCTGTTAATCCCTCCCCTCCCCCCCCCTCACCCACATCATTCCCTCCTTTAGGTATTGCAATTGAAGGTTCTATTCGATTTATTGCCAAAAGAAGCGCGGGTTCGCGAGGCGAATGTGATGGTGGCGCTGTTCAGCCGGCTTAAGCCATTTCTTTGATATTTTCCGAGTGTTTTGGCATTCACTTGTCCAGCAGTTCGACCATCACCATCATCGCTATTTTGCTCATTCTCCAAAGTCATTTAACTCAACTTGGCACCTCATCCACTTATCTCCCCTAGCACAGAACCTTCTTCTTGCCGATCTTTCCCAGATTTATTTACCCGCATGTGCATCTTCTTCTTTTTTGGTTGTCGCAAAGCAATTTCTCTCATTCATTGTTGGTTTTAAATTTTAATAACTTAAGCAGTTTTAATTTTTAAATATCTTACGATATTTTTGGCCTCCGCGCTCCGTTACCGTAGCGACCGAGTTTGTGCACTAACATAAAAGTTGGGGAAGGGGGGGGATTTTACACCATTTTGTGTCAATAACTTTCTCAGAATAAATACCTTCCCAAGCCATCTTTGTCGTTCTTTTCTTGTATTGTGCACCTTTGCTGTCTGGTGTGTACTGCGACTGGGGCTATGAAACATTACGACAGTGTGTTGCAGCGGGTGCAAGGGTTCTAACATTTTACCATTCTGTCCAAAGTCTGTAATTTGCCAATGTTTACGTTTCTGGCTTTTCCGCTGTTAGATCCGTTACCGCGGGGCTTACCAGTGCTCTCGGGAACAGAGTTGTCACGACAACCAAAGTTTGCGTGAGGCCGGCCCATCCAAAAAAGATGAAAAGAGTAGCGGGTTAATTCTAGCACATCTTTTTCAGTACATCGAAGCATACGGTGCGTGCAGGTTCCAGGAGATCGGCATGGACTCGCAACCTTGGCTAACTCATTCCTTCTTTGCCATTTGTCCCTTTTGAATTTGCCATTTGTCCCTTTTGAATTTGCCATTTGTCCCTTTTGAATTTGCCCCGGGGATATCTGTGGGACATGGAGCCGAATCGGAGAGTGCGGCAGTGAAGGCACTGCGTCATCGTCGTCAATTCTTTCCAAAATCACCATTTTCAAATTTCCATTGCCAACTTTTTCGTATTACACGTGGACAGACCGAATTTGTAAAATTCGAAAAAATTGTAGATAAAGTTCATTGTGGAAAATGATTTTGGTGTACGAGAAACCAATCTCGAAGTGCCGGTTCAAGGGTCACACCTTAACATTTTAATATATTATTTTCCATGGATGAGCGGGGAAGGGCGCCAACTGTTGAAGGAGGTCCCTGCAGGAGAGAGTACTTACTATCTAACTGTGCCGAATGATTTGACCATGTTTGTAGTGGTCGATGAATGGTGATGACCACTGTATGCCGGCCAAAGGCCAACACCGCATGAACCAAGGCCGAGGTAGGGACAAATCCAAAATTCAGATGATTTGACAGAATTTTGAGCAAAGAAGGGGTTGAATTTTCAAAAACCAATAAAGGGGTTGAACAAAATACGGGGGTTGGGTGATTGAGCAATAAACCAATATTTTGAGCAAAATTGTCGCTATTCATTAGCCCACTCCGCCACGAAAAATTAAAAATGTTCTGAATTTTTTTATATAAATTTTCCCGAATTTTAGCAATGCGCGCAATTGGACGAGAACGTCTTCTCCATGATGACCACCTTCAACTTCAACGTAGCATGAATCGGGAGTGGTCGGGAAAGGACAAAACCCAAAAACATAAATAAATAAATGATGAAAATAACAAACAAACGATGAAGAAACAAGGGATGGAAAAAGCATTTGCAATGCTTTCGAAACTTCATCAACAATTTATACAAAAATGACCGATTGGTGGAGTGAGTGGGTTGTCGGAAGTGCGAAAGTGTCATTAATGTGTTTATATAATTCCAAAATAACAATGTCACTGTGTACGGTATTTTCCTTCGTTCTTTGTCCAGCTCGGACACAGTTGGGTTACGGTATCGGTATGTGCAAACCAATCAGTGGAAGACAGTGCATTACGGTATTATTAGTCAGTGCAACTTATGACGGTATTCTTTTTGTTGTCAACGCAAGTGCAAATCGTAAGTGAGCGAGCCCCGCATTCCGCCAGTATCGAACACAGAGAAAGCGGAGAAGGTGGACACACTTTGCTGGTTGATCCTCTGAAAATGTGGTTGGGTTTTGGGATGGTGTGCCTTCCTTCCCAGGCTTAGTTTGGGTTGGCACCTCAACCGTGGACAGAAACATCAGCAGACTGTTCATGCGCTTGATGGAGGACAGCAAATTGGCCTCGGGCGATGAGCGATGAGTTGGGGAAGACACAGATTGCTGTTGCTGCTGGACCAGCTCGGCCAGTGCACTCGTGTACTTGTTCCGCGCCGCGGTGATCAGCCGATGTCCTTCCGGCGAAAGACGCGCAACTGATTATTAAGGTATGATAATCAGGATCTGATTATATGTATATTTTTGGCATTTTATTTTCGAGCACTCATGCAATGCGGGGTTATCGAATTCATAATCTTGCGGGTTATCGAATTCATAATGTTTGGATCTACAAGAAAATATTTGGGTCCAAAGTCTATTTGGGGAATGGACAAAAAAGTATCTCTTTGGAAACCGATCACAGTGATTCAAGGGAGTCCGAGAATACCATTCGCAAAAATTGGGATTTGGTCATCCCCAAAAAGATGGTTCTGGACGTACCTGGCGTGAAAAGGCAAATGGCGCGCAGGAAGGCGTATTCCTGGTCCGAGACGCGCATCTGTTGGAAGGGACGGACCAACTCGACGATGGCCTGGTTGATGCTGGCCAGCAACGTGGAGCCGCACAGTCTAAAGCACAACCCAATAAAGTTTGCACTTGTTGATTTGGATAATTGGGCCAAGTTGAGTTTGAATTGGGTTAGTTTTGGATATTTTGGACAAGTTCCAATTGAATTTAGGATTTAAGACCCACTCGGGCACCATTCGCTGCTGGGCCATTGGGTCGCTGGGGTAGAACATGTCGCAGGAGACGGCGAACCCGTCCAGGCCGACGAGCTGGGCCGAGCGGAAGGACAACAACAGCCAAAGACACTGCATGGCACGACCCGACAACAACAGTTTCTTGGGAGGGGAGACGGATGGATAGGGAGGGAGGGAGGCGAGTTGGACCAAAGTTGGGGTGAGAAAGATAAGGCACCCTAAGACACCCTAAGAAGAAGAAGAAAGTTTAGGAAGACACACCCTGTCCTCCTCGGAGAGTTGTTCCAACTCAGCGAAGTGGCTGGCCCAGTCGAAGTACACTACCATCACTCGACAGTAGGCACGCGCAAACAGTGACATTTCGGTGACAAAGGAGGGCTCGGACAGACCGATCTGAACATAGTGATAATAATAATAATAATAAAGAAGCCCCAAAAAGTAACAAAAAGCAAAAAACCGTACAGGAAAACGCGCGATGATTTTGGAGGGTTGTCGCCAGGCAACTTCCACAGGTACCTCCATGTTCGGCACTGGCAACAGTCGCTGGGGACACTTGGCAACTTGTTCAAAGGGCAACTGGACAGGAGTGTCCACGAACAGCTGACAGAACCTTAAAATTGGAATTAATTAAATTTTAATTTCCGAAAATAATATTTCCGCCCACTTTTCGACGGACACCAGAAATCGGGCCATGGACCGGCTGTCCCCGTCCGCACACCTGGGCACCACATTGGTTAGTCCCAGCGCAAGACTGGACGAATCCATCTCAAAAATAAAATAAAAGTTTGGATTTTTTGGATTTTCGAACATTCAAAATCCGATTGTGGTAAACGGGCAGAACAGCCAAGTTTTGATGGACTTTGCTTTGTGGAGGAGCTGTCTGTGTCTCCGGATATTGCTTCAACTCGTCAGGTTTGGTGATGTACACTTTCTTGGCACCTTTGCCCCACTCGGATTGGACCACTAAAATGGTGGTTGTTCCCCTTAGAATCAGCTACTGTAACTCTCTGATGAATCCACTTACATCGCGGGTCCATGCCCACAGCCAAACATTTCTTCAGACGACAGGCCCGACAACAGTTACGGTATTCTGAGAGGGGGTTTTAAGATAACTTATGGTAACAAAATGGCAAAATGAAGGTACTGTACTTTTGTCCATTGGACAGTTCTCCTTCCGAGGACATTTGTAAATCATTTGGAAGCGGATGGAACGGCGGAAAAATCCTGAACAACAGAACATTGTAGGCAATTTGGTCAAATTGGACATGTCGAACTTGTTGCGTACCTTTGCATCCACTGCAGCACACACTGCCAAAGTGCCGCGTTCCTCCCTCCGCGCTGCACACGCGGCACTTTTCCGCTTGCACCACAGTTGACATTGGCGGGAGGGAAGAGGATAGACGGTGGGTACGGTGGGCAGTAAGTTTGAACAGAACAAAGTTTGCCTTAATTTTGAACAAATTGCACCATGCCCTTTCCATTCACAATTCAGCTGGCCCTTTGTAATTATTGGCCTTGCATTCTACTGTAGGTACTTACTGTATGTCAAATTGGGAAAACTATACTAAAAAGGGATAACGGAATAATACAATAATTAAATATTTTGTAAAACAAATTAAAGAAGAGATTAGATTTGAAGGAAGTACGGTAGGATCAAAGGGTTCGTGCCGAAACTCAAGGTTGTTGATCAGCACCGTCGTCATCATCTGATTATGCTTTGGTCCCCAACTGACTTTGCTCACACTGTTCCTCCATGTCGTCCATCTTATCCGCCGCCTCCCCTCCCCCTCCTCCTTCCCCCTCCCCCCATCCCTCCCCTCCTCTTCCCCCCTCCACCCATCCCTCCCCTCTCCTCCCCTCCTCCCCTCCCCCTTCTCCCTCTTCCCCCTTTAGGATTGTTATTATCCCCTCCGGCATCCCCCATCACACCCTTCCTTTCTCCCCCCTTCCCCCCATCATCCCATCCCTTCCCTCTCCTTCTCCTCCCCTCCCTTCATCCATTCCCTCTCCTGCTATCCTCCTCCTCATCCCTTCCTTCTCTTCCTCCTCCCTCCTCCTGCCCCCTCCTCCCTTCCCTCTCCTCCTCCTCCTTCCCTCCCCTCATCCCTTCCCTCCCCTCATCCCTTCCCTCTCCTCCTCCCCTCCCCTCGTCCCTTTCCTTTTTTTGCCCCTTCCGCTCGCCATTTCCGACTTTACCTCCACTCCATTAACTTAATTCCTCTTCCCTTTTAGGATTATTATTATCCCCTCCGGCATCCGCCATCACACCCCTTCCCTCCTCCCTCCTCATCCCATCTTCCAAATCTGTTTCCATCCTCCCCTCCTTCATCTTTCCCTCACCACCCAAATCTCTCTCCCAATTCTAATTTTGTCTCCATCTTTTCCCCTCTCAATTTCCCTTTATCTTTCCCTCCCCCAATCTTTTTCCCAATTCCAATTTGCCTCCCCATCTTTTCTTTTTCCTCTCAATTTTCCGTTCTTTTTCTCGTCTCCATGGCTTCATGTCCGTCGCCCGGGTCCAACCAACATTTCTCGTCGGCTTGGCCAAGTGACAAAAGCACACAATTTGTTTGCTGAACTTTTGCGCTTTTGTCCATTCGATGAGATTAACAGAAGTGAAGAACGAATGTACAAATGGACCAACGGAGGGAGGGGGGGTTGGATTCATTGTGCTTTTGGACCCTCGGAAGGATTGGAAGGGCATATAAATGTGGGAAGAGGGGTAGTCAGGCAGAACACAACCAAAGTTGGCAACTGATGGAGGGCAAGGAGGGGACAACACCAAAGTTGTGCCGAGTGTGCGGGGCGCAGGGTGCCGGACAGCACTACGGCGGAGTGTGTTGCAGCGGGTGCAAAGGTTGGAGCAGCACTTTGCAACCTTTTTTCCTTTAAAGCACACAGCTGCAAAAATTGGGAGGATAAAAGCACACAAAATGGGGTGGTACAAGCGCATTAGCGGGGTGGGGGGCAAAACCAAATAATGCACTCCTCCCGTTAAAAATTTGCCCCCCTTCGTTAATGATTTCCCCCCCCCCCTCCCCCCTCCGTTAATGATTTGCCTTTCCCCGTTAATTATTCTCCCCCCCCCCCCGTTAATGCGTTAGTAACAAGTCGCTCCGGGTTGTCTATTTTTTAGTACTCATAGAGGTCTTCTTCGGGGATTCCAACGCAATTATTTAGAAGAATACGGTACTTTGGACCTTTATACCGTATTCCCCACAGGCTTCTTCCGGCGTTCCATCTGCAACCAAAAGCTTTACCATTGTCCGTACGAGCAAAAGTGCGAGATTATCCAAAGTGAGTTACCGTATTTTGATTACCGTATTACTGCACTTATTGTTAATGTTTTCAGAATACCGTAACTGTTGTCGCGCATGTCGTTACCAAAAGTGTTTGGGAGACGCCGGCATGGACCCGTTGTTGGTGGTGTTAGACCGACCGAAGGGACAGAGACGGAGCAGTACATGCTGTGCTGAGGAGAGCAGCACATCTTCAGCAACAGAAGCATTCGTGATCACTCTACCAACGGACGAAGTGACTGAACGGCAGAAGAACAACACGAATAGAGGAGATGAACAACACGAAGACGGACACCACGGACTAGACGAAGACCAACTCCCTTCCATCGGTCTTCTCCACCAACTCCCAACAAGTTGAACATGTTTATTTGTCATTTTTTGTACAACGTTCAAATTTCTTCCCCTGAACCCTTCTAATTCCTTTCTCCGGTGTGTTTATTAAAGCATATTTATTAAAAAAATTTCTTGCCTTTGGCAAAAGTGTCCAAAAATGGAAGCAAAAATGAAGTTCAATCTAATCCAGTGGAGGAGATGACCAGGGGACTATCACAACACACACACACACCCCACCCCACCCCACCACCCCACCCCAATCTGATCCTTTCCATCCATCCATCATCTCAGCCCATCTTAGCCTTATTCTTCCTCCTCCTTCACCTTAAAATGCCTTAATTAGTTTCCATGGCAACAACGACGACGACAACAAAAGTAAACATTAGTGTTGTGCGAGACTCTCGGTCTCGGAACCCAGGAAATTTCCCGGGGTTTTTCAGTCTCGGTCTCGAGTCTTGACATCTCAGTCTCGGAAAACCGAGACCATTTTCACACCCCTAAGAATGAGATTTTGGCGGGATTTTGGAAAATTTGTGAAAATATTTTCCAAAAATTTTAAAATTACGCTAAATTTTGGCAAAATGTCACGAAAATGTCACTTAAAAATACAATTAATAATTTTCATTCAGAATCATTTGAGAAAAAGCTTGGCAAAACGTAGTCTCAGCCCCAAACTCATTACAGACAAAATATCCCCGACTTCCCCTTCTACTAAAATAACATGCTCTTTTTCCTTCCACCTTTTATATTTTACGAGTTTATCCGGCACAACTGC
>JAQIYK010001336.1:0-10031 GCA_034700465.1 Rotylenchus robustus | reverse complement strand
TCCTCTTCCTTCCCCTCTCTCATCCCCAATCTCGCGCGGGCCATTAATCACTAGCGACGGGGACGGGGAAGTGAACACGTGAATCGGGCATGGGATTGGATGGAAAACATGGAACATGGAACAGTCGGGGGATCGATACACTATTCTGTTTATTTTTCAATTTTACATAAATTTCAGTACTAAAAATAATAATAGCCACTATATTGTAGAGTTAGGATTGATTATATAGAACCCATTTGCCGTGGGAATGGGCAGACTATTTTCGCGGCATTTTTAAAATTTTGGAAAAACGAAGAAATCGAAAAAACCTTCGGAAGAATCCGTCGAAAGTATGGGGAGGACCCCATAGGATATCGAAAGAATTTTAACAATAAATCGGATGAATAAAAGTTAAAATATAAAAACATTAAATTCTGTTAATTTTTAGAAAATAATTTTACATTTTTTTAAAAGTACATATTTTAAATATCTATTAGTTTTTGGGATAATAATAATTTTTTAATAATAAAAATGGGTTTTTAATAATAAAAATGGTTGAGTGTATGAGTATGTAAGAAAAAATAAAAGAACATCAATCAATTAAAGAATATTTTGATCAGAAAAATATTAAAAATTGCTTTTAATAAATATTTGAAATATTTTTTTTATTACATTCGAGGAAAAGGTTGTAGAGAGATAAAAAAATATATTTTAATGTTTTGTTTTATTTTTTACACTATACAATATTTGGTCTGCGTATCCTATTGTAAATAGTAAATAGGTAGTACATCGGAGATTATTATTATTTTCCAAAAAATAAAAATGTTTTGTTTGTTATTGGGCGGCGGATGGATAATATTGTAAACATTGGTGGTTTTGTGGTGGTGGCGAATTACTTTTTCATCCATCTTTCTTTCTCTTCTCATTTTTCCCATTTTCTCAATTATTTTTCAATTTTTCAATGGGCAAAAATGCATTTCTTTGTCGAACGGTGGTCGTAAAATCTTCGTAAAGCCACCGCCATTATTATTCGCCAAATAAATCGATTTCGCGCACAATTAAAACAAATAAAAATCTAACGCAAAAACAAAAAATCAGACACAAAATATTACTATTTTAAAAACAAAATAGGAATTTATTTGTTTGTTTTTTGGTTAAAGTTTTAATTTTTTGGGAGATATGGTAATTAAAAATTCTTTAAAATTTATCAATAATTTAAATAAATATATTTTCTTCATTTTTAATTTAGAAATTTGAAAAAATCTGGCAAATTTTTGGTTTGTTTTAATAAAAAAAATTACAAACAAATTGATATTCATGGATTTAATTGAATAATTTATTTTTAAAACAAATGAGAAGTTTAATATAATTTTAAAAATTCTAAAAATTGACAAAAATTCTTTCGAAAAAATGTGAAAATTCAATGAAAATAGCATATCCTCGAGAATAATTTTATACTTAAAAAGTTAACATTGGAACGAGATAACAAGTCATAAAATAATAGCTTGAAACAACAATAAATGTAATGCTTAATTAACATTGTTGGATTTCCAACTAAAAAATGGGTGCAAATTCCGATTTCTATAATTGTGAGTATTGTGAGTAAATTACAGTAGATTTCCATGGTTGTATATTGTATATGTTATTAATATATTTTATATTTGTATATTATTCTATGGATATATTTCTTCGTATACTGCGCATACATGGTTGTGCAACAGAATGGACATGAAGCCGGCCATGGTAATGCCCACAGAATCACTTGAAGCAACAATGGACAGACTGAACTCGCGGATCTCGGGAGGCGCCTAAAAATATTTTGTTGTTAATTTAATTTTTTAAAATTATAAAAAATCATTTATTTTCACAAATTAAATTTTCTTAAAAAGGATTTTTTAAAATTAATTAACCAGAATTTGAATATTATAACTTAATTGCTTGCTTTTTTCTTTATAAGGTTTTTTCAAAATATATTCCCATAGATTATATTTTGTCCTATATTTCTATTACCTTTTTTTTAAAAATATATTCACATAGATTATATTTTTCCCCATATTTCTATTACCTTTTTGTGTATTTTGATGAAAGTGTTCACATATGATGCACCTCCAAAAAGGCCTTCAACAATAATTAACAGGAACACAATGCCAATGTGCGGGATGTAGTGGAACAGTGCTTGACCGTAGAAAGTGAACAAATTGCCGAACTAAACAAAATTATATTTTAAATTTATACAATAAGTAAAATATAATGTAACATTAGAATATAGTAAGGTCAATATTATATTGTTATCTGATATTTTGTTTATTGTAATTATAACCTATATTATGCAATATTAAAAAATACATACAAATTTTGTTTATTCGTAATTTTCTACTGCTGTTTACAGTTAATATCTTTGTATCGACTAAACATAATAAAAATGTAAAGATACGGAATCGATTTCGAGTACTGTAACGTACTTCTTCTAAATAGGGTACAGTATCATTTTTCAATTTTTACATGATTTTTCTACTTTTTGCTTTCTTAATTGAAAATGGTAAGAAAGGATAGAAGTGTCCTGAAAACCATACTATAAGTGCCGCCCAATTGATATATAAATTGATTACGGCTATATAGTTAGCCGTGTTAACATATTGTTGGGTTTGGCCCCAAATACAGTATACCTTTTATAATTCTGAGTACAGTACACTTCTTTTTAATAAAACAGCACTTTACATGGTATATGGTATATACCTGGAGGATGGCGAGCAGGTACAGTGCCAGGGTGGGCAGTTCGAGCCAAGTGACGGAGGAACGGGCCACAAAGTTGCCCAGTCGGTACAGTGTTTGGTACCAGCGGAATTGGCTGCCTTCGGAAAGTCCGAAGCCGTGGGAACAGTCGAAGTGGTTCAATTGGTGCTGAAAATAGCGGAAAAATAAATAAATAAAAAATTAAATATTTTAGAAAATTAAAAATATTTTTTATATTATTATATTTTATTTTTTTTTTTTCAAAAATTACCAATCCATAATTGATCAAATATTCGGCGAAGTAGACCACTCCCAACGGTACTATCAGCCAGAGAAGCGGCTAAAATGTGAAACAAATTATTATTATAATTTTTATTTTTTGCTTATTACCCATATTTTGATAAATACCTATTACCTATATCAATTTTTAAAATTATTAATTGAATTATTTTTTTCTAAATATTTTGTTAAAAGTATATTCTGACTCAACTACCCCAGCCCCCACGAGGGGGCTGGGGGCGATTATTTTGCCTTTTTATAAAACAAAATATTTTGTTTTTATTTACACCATAAAAACAAAATAATCCGAATAACCGAACCGGATATCCGATAATTCGAATGATCCGATAATCCGGGTATATTCGGGGTTTGTTTTTTCTTGAATTCGCATTTTTGACAGGTTTATAGTTTATACTAACAATATAATTCTAATACTAAAATACTTTTATAAAATACTAAAATAATTTTATAACTTTTAAATTTTTTTACTATTTTTGATAGAAATATTCTTTATTTAAAAAAATATTTTGTAATAATTTGATTTTGTTAATCAACCTTAATGAGTCGAAGTTTATCACCAAATGATAAACCGGCAGTGGTTGGACGTTCATGTTCGTCAACCGTGTTGCTCTAAAAAATAAAAAATAAAATAATTTTTCAAAAATTCATAAATTTCAGTTGTTGTACGCAAAACAATTTTTGAAGGAAAAACAAATTTTTTAATATTATAAAAATTGCTTTAACTAGAGTCCATCTAATTTTTAGATATTGAACTTAAATTTCGTCTTCTATCCCTACTAACTACTCCTACTACTCCTAACTACTTTTGAACTTCTATCCCTTTTTGGAGGTTGAACTTTCTACCCTTTTCAGACTGTGTACTTTGTACCATTTCGGACTGTTTACTTTGTACCATTTCGGACTTTGTTCTTTGTACTTTGCACTATTTCGGACTTTGTATTTTGATCTTTGATCCCTGTTCCCACCTGCTGCTGTTGTTCTTTGCCATCCATTTCCCTGCCATTCTGTGCCGATGACAAAGTGCTCATTTTGGTCCATTGTTCCCCATTTTCCGATGGCATAACTTGCGCATCCTTTTTGCTACTCCGTTTATTTACAGAAAATTTAACAGTTTGAATAGGTTTCTAAAATTAAATTAATCTTTTAAATTGTAATTTTTTTTAAATTTTTACTATAAACTTCTATTTTTTAATTTTACAATTAAATTGTAATTTTTATTACAAAAAAATGAGTTAATACTTAATTTTTTTTCGTTTTTTCAATTTTATCGAAAAATTATTTCGATAAACCAAAATAGATGAAAATAAAATAATTTAAAAATATAATTTTAATTTATTTATTGTTAAAATATTTAATTTTCCGACCTTTTTGACTGGAACAATCCATGTGGATGGCTTAAACAAGTGCATTTTGTGAACTGTAGGCGATGGAGCCAGCAGAAACCAATAACTAATAAGGGCAATTAATTAAAAAATAAAATAAATATGGTTGATATTTGACATGAAAAAATAATATATTACTAAAAATATAATTAAAGATATAATAAATAATAATGTATTACTTTTAAAATTTAATCAAGCAAAAAATACATTTTAAATATTTAATAATTAATTAATTGCTTTAAATAAATTTGAATATTTAATACAATTATTGTTTATAAAATAGTTTGATGATCGTATTTTCTCGATTATTTATATTCTCAAAATTTTCAATAATTTTTTCAATACGCCTCTTTAGAGGGGGCATAAAATTAAATTTTGTTTAACTTACGCAATGGCAAAAACACAGGGCACAACGAGCATTGAGAGGAGGGCATGTTTGGGGGAAAGGGCGAACCAAAACTTGGGTTCGGTCAGAGCGGCGTAAGTGAAGGAACCGATGAAACCGGCGCCACCAATCCCGGAGGACCAGGTGGCCACGGTGGACCTGAAAAATGAAAAATAAAAATTATAAATATTTTAGTTTTTATTCGGAAAATCGAAAATATACAAAAATAAAATAAAACTTAATTATTAATCATTTTAAAAATACAATACATTTTGCATTATTTTTGTGGCAACCTTGGATAGTGCGCGGAAAGTGCCAAAAAGCAGTTTTCGCCAAAGCCGGCACTGAGCGAAGCAAAAATAACGCCAATGATGGACATTGGGAAGGAGGTGGAAAAGGCGACGATAACGTAACTGAGGGCCTGGAAGGAGCACACTCCAAAATGTCGGATACTAAAAAAATATTAAAAATTAAAAATTCAAACTTATTAGAATTTATGTTTAAAATAGTTGAATTTATTAGCAAAAACGGAAGTGCCTAATGTTAAAAAGTTTTAAATGTCAAAATCCAAAACAATTAAAATATAAAAATGGAACCCCCAAAAAATCAAACCTAAAATCCAAAAATTAAAAATTTTAAAATGTTCCAACTTTTCAAAACTATTTTTCACTCACGTAAATGGGATGCGATCCATGAAGAAAGGGCAAGTCAATTTGATGAGCAGAGCCGGAATTACATTGGCCAATAAAATGGCTCCTGTAGACATGTAATGGCAGCGGGGCTTGGGCAAAACTTCCTAAAAATAAAATAAATATTTATTTATTATTAGTTTTTATTATTTTTGGTCGCTTTTAAATTATTATTCCTTTTAATTTTATGTATGTAAAAATAATTTAAAAAAGTTCTATTTTAATTAATTTTATTTTATTATTATCATTAGTTATTTTATTCTAAAAATAACTTTTTGGTCCTGAAACTGTCTATATTTTTCAATACCTTCTGTTTTTTGGATGAAATTATTGTTGTTTAATAAAAAATAATTTGGTGATTTGATCCAATTTGAATATAATATTTTGTTTATTATTATTATTTTATTTTTTATTATTTTATTTTTTGTTTTTTATTATTTTATTATAATATTATTTATTTTTTATTTTTTATTTTTACAAAGCATTGTTCATTGGAAGTCGAATTGTTCATTTGGTGATGGCCACCACCACCACCAGTCTGACTTTCAATTATGTCTTTGGCTGCTGCCAGCATAATTATATACGCAAAATTGTTGCACAACCCAAAGACCCTAAAATATATTTTATATTATATTAAATATTTTATATATTTTAAATATAATAATATAATATAATATTTGATATATTAATGTATTGTTAATTTAGGATTATATAATTGATTGTTACTAATTATAAGTGTATTTTCCGTTAATTTTTATATTTTTTAAGAAAGAATTTATCGCAAATTTTTACATTATCTTAAATAAAATTAAACATTTATTTATTCTTTTCCAATAATTACATTTTTTAACAGTTATTTTATTTAAAAACCAACCAGAATGCAACCAAATCTTTCGCCACAACTTTTTTCTCCATTTTAAGCAAATAATAATATTTTTTTCTGAATATTAATAATATCAAAATTTGAATCAAAGTTTTTATCGTTTAATTTTTTTCAATTTATTTGGCTTAAATTCAATTCATATATGCAAAAAGTGTTGGTATTTTTAAAAATTATTACATTTATTTTATTTTTATTTTATTTATTCATTTTATTTTCCAAATATGTCATTCTTTCAAAAATATAATTTTATTAATAAATCCAAAAATTAATCGAAGGTTTTATTGTGGTACTAAAAATGGGCCGAAAAGGAGTTTGGCGAATTAATAAGGAGGGATAAATTATAAATTGGGTGCAAAAGAAAGGGGAAAAAGATAAATTGCCTAATTATTAATTTATTTTATTGTAACTTTTGGTATCACAAATTCGATTGAGCGCAAAAAATAAAAAAATCGTTCCGCCAAAATTGTTCCACAAATGAACCAAAAGTTCACAAAAATGTCAAAAAATAGCAATTTTTTTAAAATTTAAAAAATTATTAGAAATAAAAAATTGGGCATGTCACAAATGAAGCAATTAGAAAATTGATTTTCAATTTTTTTTGAAAAAGACAATTTGAATGGGAATATGAGCAATTATTGTTCATTTATTTACTCTGATAAATTAATGAATTAATAATAATAATAAACTCTGATAAAGGGGGGTTCAGCAGGCGCACTTTTATCGATTATATTTATATGGGAGATGGGACCGTGTGCCGACATTTGCGGCCCAATGACCATATTGTTCAAATTAAAGTTGAAGTCGTATTTTTGGTGTCAAAAATAGAGCAAAAAATTAGCTACAAAATGATATCAGAGTGACCTTATTTGGCCCATCCTGAAGGAAGTTATGGTCAATTAAGTCTAAAATTCCCATTTAAAATGGTATTTTTTAGCCATAACTTCCTTCATGATGGGCCAAATGAGGTCAATTTAATAACTAATTTTTTGCTTTATACATATTTTAATACCTAAAATACGCTTTCAACTTTAATTTGTACGAAGTTATGGTTATTGGGCCGCAAATGTCGGCTAACCAGAAGGGACAGTGAATCGACGAGAAGGAAGAGAAGGACCAGTGCCGGATACTATGATATGTACAGTATACAACAACCAATATCACATTATGCATACAGTACCCAAACACCAAATACACACACAATAGGCATAATATAAGGCATTAATTGGGATATGCGGGATGACTGTACTTTCGCAATGGTTTCTTTTCCCTTTCCTCCAATTGTTTTGCACGAATCCTATCGTCTATCATTGCAGTCAAATCGGCAAAAAATTTCTAAATTATTATTATTAGTATTATCATTAAATATTTTATTTTAATTATACTAATTATTGATTAAATAATACTTTCAATTAATTTTATGAATATTTTTTGAATAGTCCAACATTCTGTGACCACCAAATTCAAAAATAATTTTTGATAAATTTTGCGCGAGTTAGAATTTTGAATTTAAATAAATTTGATATTAATAGTTTACTTTAATGTCATAACTTTGTACATATTTATTTATCGTATTTTCTCTAATAGAACCCCCGGGGTTTTATTTTTCAATACTCCCGGAGGGGGGAGGGGGGCTTTATTGGAGAGGAGGTGGTTCAATTGGAGGGAGGGGGGGCTCTATTTTCCAGTGGAAAAATTTGTGGAAATAAAAGGGAAAAAATTGGCTTTTTTGGCCAAAAATTGGCTTTTTAATCAAAAATGTGAGATTTTTTTTTTGGAATTTTGACAATTTTTAACAATTTTTTTTATCGAAACACTGAAAATTGATGGGAATTAGACCAATTTTGTCATTTTTAAATGACAATTTTTTTTCTCGGAAATATAGAACAAATTCCCACCCCCATGGGGGGCTTTATTAGAGGGGGTTCAATTGGAGGGAGGTTCTATTAGAGGAAATACGGTATTTAAATTACCGTATTTCTGAATTAATGAATGTTAATTAAGCATTATAATATTTTTTATGTTTATTATTATTATTTTTATTTTGCTTTTACTGATTTTAAATATTCGATTAATTTGATTTTTTCACCTTTTTGATGTCAATTTGGGTTAATTTGTCCAAATTGGCCAAATGTTCATTGAATGCATTAAAAATCGGGTCCATCATATGAAAAATGTAATTGTTTTCGCTATGGATCAATGCGTTGGAAAACAAAATTTGCAATTTTGTCGGGTCCAAAAATCGTCGTGACCCGTCAATATATTCTACAAATTGTCGACTTTTTAGAGCACATTGTATATTTTCAGCAACTCCAATGTCCGATGCTTGAATATTTTGCACAAATAAATTGAGTTGCTTAAAAATAAAATAAAATATTATTTTTTAATTTTAATTTTTTAATTTTAATTTTTTGTTTTAAATATTTTTCCATTATTTAACCACCATTATTTTAAGTACAGTTTTAGAAAAATTAAAAAGCCGAAATTTATTTTACCTTTTTTGCATTTTTTAAACCATTTAAGAACATAAAAATATTGTGATTTATTTAAATTAAAAATAAAATAAAATAACATATTTTTTTAAATAAATAAAATATAAAATATAATTACTTCAGAGATTGCATTATGATTTTCAACTGTAAAAGACGAATTTTTGAGGATCAAACAGCATTTTGTGCAAGGATTTGATGCCAAATTGGACATTTTTGAGTTCGTTTTTTCAAACCATCCATTTGCGGGGGCAAAAATAATTATTTCCAAAATTAAAAGTAATAAAATCGGAATAATAAATCGAAGGGATTTGGAGAAGAACATTCCAAATTTTGTTATAATAAATATTTTCCAGTTATTTCTAAAAAAATTCGAATAATTTACGAATTTTTATGATTTTTACATTTATTTTGGTATATATTATACCTTTAAATATATAAAAATTACTATACAATTTTCAAATAAAATATATACATGAAAATAATGCCAAAAATAATAAAAATAATCAATTAAATATTTGATCAATTGCAAATTTTATAAATAGTCATTACGTTGGATTGAACCAACATATTTATCCAAAAATTAGAACTTATTTTTTGAAACACATTCACATAAATATCGATTTACTAAAAAATTTGTAGTTTTCTAGGTGAAAATATTATGCGTTTAAAATCGAATAGGTACATATTACCTTTTTGAAATAAATTTGAAACTAATATAATTATTCGATCAATATCAAAATATAGATCCCAACTTTTCAAAAAACATTATACCGTATTTCCTCTAAAAAGTCCCTCGGAGAAGATATTGTTCAACACCCCTTCGAGAGGGGGGAGTTTTTAGAGGAAATACGTTATATTATGAATAGATAGATATTCAACTGTGTATATTATATATTGTCAGTAAATATTATTAAGTTTTGTTTTATATAGTCATAAATATGTTATCATTATGTTATAGTGTAGTATATACCTAGATATTATTATTATTATTATAGATAGAAAATATGAAAATAAACAATATTTGACGGTGGCAAACAGCGAAGTCTTGTATATATTATTGTATATTTGTATAAATAATAAAAATACAAAACTAGACAGCGTAGACATATATTATTATTGGCAATAAAAATGGAAAACAACATCAAAAAATTTGTGATAATAAAGTTTTATATTTTTTAGCTTGGAAGTGGG
>JAQIYK010001335.1:0-10031 GCA_034700465.1 Rotylenchus robustus | reverse complement strand
TATTTTGCGTTCTTACAATTTTCACCGAAAATTCTCAAAATTTTGAAAACTTGACTTTTTTTTTGTGAACGCCACGGTGAAATACGTATATAAAAATACATACCAAAACGGGGAATTATCCCGAAATATTACCAAAAATAAATAAATGAAAACTTCCATAAAATGGGAATTACGAAATGGGATAGCGCACGCATTGCGGGATGAAATTGTGTGTATTTTGAAAGAAATACTGGCTGTATATAAGCCTTGCGAATGGGCGGAGTGGCGGACTGATTCGCCAGTGGTATACTGTAGGCTGGGATGTGATTCGTTATTTTTCCTTTGGCGTAAACAAAATAACAAAATATTTTCATTTTGCTATTTTCAACTAAAAGACTAAAAGCAAAATTTTAATTGTGCTGAATTGAAGTCAATTATAGGAATTTCCGAAAAATTTTGTTAAAACTACCCCAAATTTCATAAAGGCCGAAAAATCAAATTTTATTGAACGCCTCGGCGAAAAATACCTAACAAAAAGGATAAAATAAGCGAACATTGTGCAATAGTACACCAATGTTATGAATGGCAGGTATTGCCAGATATTTGTGAAATTGTGTCGAATGATCTGTGAGCTTTTGATTTTGTGCATTACATTAGGGCGTGTTTGGTTGGGTTACTTTTTTTTGCTCATCTTCCATCAAAAGGATGGATTGGGAAATAGCTCATTTACATTTTTAAAGGGTGGGAATGTTGTCCTGCCCAAAATTGATGACCTTTGTTGCCCGGACGAGGGTAACAGATGCAAAGGCGCACCAGGACATTTTGGTCCATTCTCTTCTTTCTCTCCTTTTTGAAGGGCGGGGAGGGAGACTAATGCGTAGGGAAATGTAACAAAGGGACTAATCCGCCCAAAATACAGAAAGAAATGTGTTTTTCCCTCAAATATAAAATAATGCCGAAATAACGTACACAAACCCAATTAATATGGCTAACAATTTATCTGCATCCCTCGGGACCTAATTTGGTCATTTTCCCCAATATACGATAACCGTACACACCTTTTTGCTCATTTCGCAAAGTTGTGTTTTTATAACGGGGTACCTCGTCCATTAGGGACGGATCGGGATCAGTATTATCTTTATCGGCCATCTCGACCATTATGATATTGAATGAAAGTAAAAAAATGTGCTGGGGAAATGTAAGGACATCACGAAAAATTTTCGTGGCTTAATGGTCAGGAATGGGGATAGAGTGTGATTCAAAATAATCTTGGTTGGTCCACAAAAACATAAATTTTCTAAAATATTTAATTACCCTGCGGGGCCCAAATTAAGCTAAAAACAATAATTAAAACAACCACTACAAAATTTGTTGAATGTGCGAAATCGACACAAAGTGAACCCCATTAGCGTAAATGGGTATTTTGTACAAAAACATAACTGTGAAGGTGGGCATATCGGTCAGCGCAAAAATACATGGAAACGCGGTTTGTTCAAAAATTAGAGTATTAACTTTCTTCAATATTACTAAATTTTATCATGTGAACTCCGCAGAGACCCTACTTTAAAATAACTTTGAGCTAATCTAAATGTAGCACTGAACCGAATTAAAAATGTGGTTCTTTTATCACAATTACGAGGGGACTACTCGCTCTACATTTTTGAAATGGACAAGTTCGGATTTTGTGAAGTGTACATGCACCTTTTTAGCCATAAATTGGAATTTTTGCGTATTTTCACCGAAAAATGCCTCCGTAACTTTGCAAATGTGTGCAATTTAGCTCTTTTATGGGTCTCTTCAAAACCATTTTTAAAAACAAAAACATTTCCCAACTTTATTTATTTTAAACCCCTAAGTTTTCTTCAAAATCAAAATTAAGTGCGAGTTCCCCTCGGGGTATTTACTTCCTTTTTTTGGTAATTAAGTACTAAAAATGAGATGTCCATTCTCTCCCTTTTTCCAAATGGGGGGGGGAATGAACTGGCCAGCTGTTGCAAAATGCAATTTTTGCAAAAGGGATAATATTTTCCATTTGTCCATTTTCTCTTTTCCCTTTCTTTCCCTCGGTTATTCACCTATTCTTGCCGGGGTGTGCATTTCCTTTCCCAGCGCCATCGGGGGGGGGTGTGGTATCGAGATATGATCGCCATCGCGGAAATTGTCTCGCGGAAGGGGGAGAATGCATTAGGCTCGACCCTAAGATGAGAAAAACGGGCGGAAGTGTTTGTGTGGGGGGTTAATCTGGCCCTTCGCGAGATCATCTCGCGGATCTGGTGAGAAAATGCATTAAAAATAAGGAATCCGTCTGATCCGATGAGAAACAGATGGGCGGAAATGCTTCGCGAGTAGGGCTGGATGTGAGTGGGTACAGTATGCTCTGGGGCCAATTTGCACAAAAATTCCCTGCGGGGTTCATCCAACTAACCGTTTAGAAATTGGGTACAGTGGGGGTACTAGCACATTCTGGTTACAAACTGCTTTGGTTTTATTCTTCTTCCCCTTTTCTTTCCCAAAATTTTAGACTGAAAAATTATATATATATTTTTAATTCGAAACAGGGCATTTCCTTCACTAAAAAGTGGTAACTTAATTAATGCCTATTTAATTTCAACAAAATAAACATAAAGTGCATTTTAATTTAGAATGCTCTACTTTTCAAAATATGCTAAGCGGGCGGAACATCGAACGGGGACACTAAAACTTTTATTTGAAGCGCTCGCGCATTTTCCACAAATGTCTCTTATTTTCCTATGCGGCCGATACAAAATAATATTGTGTTTAGAAATTACCCATCTTCCACTTAATGGGTTTCAAATAGTGCTTTTTGTTTCAAGCGCACTTTGTTAATGGGCTGGATACAGTACTGCGATTGACGCAAGCTGGTCTGCAGTGTATAGGGAGCGCACAATTAGATGCCCTGCGGGGTCCATAATCCTTTAGATTTTTTTATTGCTTATTTGTATTTTTGCCCCCTTTTTCAAAATTACAATTTCATTATTTTCTAGAAATTTTGGTATTAAATTCAAATTAACCACATTCTTGATCCCCACGGGGTATTTCATTTTTTTAGGCCATAATGCACTTAACCATTTTATTTCTCTAAAACAAATTTACCAAATCCTTAAGGTCACTCCTCCCCTTTTCCTTTTCTAATGGGAAAAACGCTTAATTAATTTTCAAAGCGAGCCAATTCATTTTTTAATGCCCAGCTGAAATGGTTCAGGAAGTTCATCTGGCGTTTGGCCAGGTTCCTAAAATACCATTATTTCCCTTGCTTTTTCACATTTTCTATGCCTTATCATGCCCAAAATTTCTTGACTTCCCCTTTTAGTCATCCAAAATGGGTACAGGGGGAAAAATTATTTGCGTTTCATGGGTCCCTCAGGACTTCCGTGAGGGTCTGGCGCCATGTTTAGAGTATGCGCCTCAAAAATTTTTACTACACTAATAGCGCTTCCAATCTTTACCAATTTTGCGCATAATTTTTTCTGCCTTCGAACTTCTCTCCAATTATTTTTCACCGGAGAGGTGGACACTTCCCAAGCTGTGGGGTTACAATATTTGATTTGAATGTGATGCGCGCCTTGGAATTACCCTATTTTGGTACCAGTGGGCGTTGAAATTCACTACTCCACCCATTTCATGTGGGGGGGGGAACCTTCCCAACCAATCAGGGTCATAAGACTTTCTTTGTGAATCATTTATTGGATGTCTGTCTTGCGCTCGGAAATTATTTTATTTTTCCTATTTTCCTTTGAGGATGGAACACCTTCCCGATTATCGGGGAAATTAAATTTTTAAGTTTGTATGAGACGCGCGCATCTTATTAATTCTTAGAATTTTCAAAATTCTGCTTTTTCTTCCCCTTTTTCTAGGGGGGGAAGGGGATAAACCTTCCCGAACTTTCGGGGATATTACTCATCCCTTCAAATTTGCATGAAACGCACACGTTTTTAATTTGTTTTAATAATTGCCGTGGTTATGTGCCAACGACTTTACGGAGGCGGGCCTATTTTTAACCTAAAAGTGCCCTAAGTATAATTTTTCCACATTTCCAGACTTCCCCTCTCTAGGCTTCCAATAGGGCAAAGGAGGCAAATTTTTTTTTAAATTTCAAGACTTCCCCTACCAGGGCTTCCAATAGGGCAAAGGGGGCAAAAATTTCGATTTTCTAAGGCTTCCCCTCCCAGGGCTTCCGGTAGGGCAGAGGGGGCAAAATTTTAATCTTATAGCCTTCCCCTCCCAAGGCTTCCGTCAGGGCAGAGGGGCCAAATTTTTTAGATTTTGAGGCTTCCCCTCCCAAGGCTTCCAATGGGGCAGAGGGGGCAAAATTTAGTTTTCTAGGCTTCCCCTTTTTAGGCTTCCTTCAGGGCAGAGGGGGCAAAATTTTAATTTTTAGGCTTCCCCTTTCTAGGCTTCCTTCAGGGCAGAGGGGGCAAATTTTCATTTTCTAGACTTCCCCTCCCAAGGCTTCCAATGGGGCAGAGGGGGCAAATTTTATTTTCTAGGCTTCCCCTCCCTAGGCTTCCATCAGGGCAGAGGGGGCAAATTTTCATTTTCTAGACTTCCCCTCCCTAGGCTTCCATCAGGGCAGAGGGGGCAAATGTTCATTTTCTAGACTTCCCCTCCATAGGCTTCCATCAGGGCAGAGGGGGCAAATTTTCATTTTCTCCTGTAAACTAAATCATCATTTATGTTGATTAGTCCGCCGCAGCGATCCTACAGGAACCCGGGGTTTTGTGTGTAGCGCGCGCGCTTTTCATGGAGGGTTGATCAAGCCCACCAAGTACAGTCAGTTCACCCACCTGTTTTCTGTCCAAAGCTCCATCCGCATGCTCCACTTCGTGCCTTGCTTCACTCCGGGGCCGATCGAAAGGTTGCCAATTCAGGCAACCATCCGGTGCTACCAGTAAAGGTTCTTGCCTTCTTGTGTTTTGGGGGATTGAGGGGTTACGTAACGCGTCCGTTGGTGAACTCCTCGGAGCCTTTGGACAAGGGGAAATGGGGGGTGAGGGGAGGGAAAGGGCACCGGATCGCATGTCCCGACACCACTCTGCTGCTCACTACTCTCCCGACGGACTGACTGACTGACCCCGATGAGAGCAAAGCTCTCATCCTTTAAGCACAATCATCCGGAAGCCCAGGGGATGGGGAAAGAACCGTGTGAAAGCAACCACACTATCCGAAGAGGGAGATGGGATCGGAAATAAGGGAATAAGCCCAAAGATCAGTCCCGGCCTTACACCTCCAACCCTCCAAAAGACCGTCCCTGGTCTTAAAACAAAATCCAAAAACAAATTTGTCAATTTTAAACTTTCATTTTGCAGGAGCCCCTCAGGGTTCAACAAAAACCACCTAAACTCGGAAAAGGCAATCACCATCATGCCTCCCCCTTCACCAAAGGATCGTCCCTGATCCTAAATAATCAAATTTAGACGAAACCTGCGGGTTACATAAAAGAGATTTTTTTTTAAAATAAAACACATAACCAAATCGAATACCTAATATTTCATACACATAAAATAAAGAAAATGTAATAGAAAATAAACACAAACAAATTAAGCCAAAAGAGGCACAGAAGACATAAAAACAAGCTAGAAAACATGATCGAATATGTGTGTATGTGAGTTCCGCAGAACAAGTAGGTACATAAAGAGACTAAGGCACAATAGCAACAATAACCTCAGTATTGTGGTGGAGAATGGTGCCTGAAGTTGGGGTAAAAGGACACAAGGGAGGCAGAATGTACTTATTGGTAACCAATGTGCCGGTTGGCACATCTCTAACTAAGGCTACAACTGGCTGATTGAGCCTCAGTTGGCTAATATCTAAACCTAGTGATAGGTGCCGCGGAATTTGAGTTGTAGTCACAATTCCCGGGCAGGATACTTCAATATATTTCGTGACTTCCCTTGTCCAGTCTCGTTGTACTCTTACCACTCGACCTTGCTTCCTGACGGAATGTCCACGCTGAACATCACGTATCTCGGTGGCCACAGCTTGTTGTGCCAGCAATCCGGTTTTCTCGTTCAACCAGTTCTGAGCTCCATGTTGTTGTTGATGATGTTGTTGGAGGAAACGGAATCGGTCGTCCCATTCAAAGCTGACCAGAACCAGCTGATCTCCCAAGTACAGCTCTCCAGACAAGCTTTTGGGAACAGAGACAAAATAAGGCATCCCACTCGCTAAAAGTAAGCTGAGTTAACCATTTCAAAATCAAAACAATTCGAACCTGGTACAACTTTGGCCACTATGTATTTTTGACTCAAGGCCTGGGCCACGATGTATCTACCTTAAAACGAAAAACCATAAATTATACCAAAATCCATCTAAAAGTAGACACAGAAACCACTAATTTAATTTCATTTTATTATGCCAAACAATGGAGAACACCGCAGTGGTAATTATCGGTATTATCTAGCTAACTTATTCATCTTATTTAAATATTTTTTTAACCATGCTAACCACTCAAATTAATCAACTCATTTGCACTCCTCAGAGTTTATTTACATTTTAACATATACTAAACTTGCACATTTTGTGTCATTTCAAATTCACTCACCGTCTCTCTGTACCAACAACTCCTGCCGTAGTCTGGCCAGGATGAGACCCATTAAATTACTTCCGAACCGCTGATCACCGGTTGACCACTGCCTCAGCATCGGATCCTCTTTGTGGTAGCCCACGCTCCAACGAAAGTCGTGCGGCACAGCTTCAAGAATCGGCATCGGGCTAGTGGCGCACAGAAGTCGCGCCAAGTCTTCATTCTGCTCAAACTTCTTCCTGACGAGCCCCTCGATGACATCAACTTCTTTAGATCTCCAATTGTCCAGGACGGCCCAGTTCGCACTTCTCTCTGCCGTTTTGCCCCACTTCTTCAACTCTGCTGGATGTGTGCCACCAACGCCGGTGGATATGTGTTTGAAGACCCAAGTCGGCGTACTACCTTCCAACTCTTCTATTTTTCTCCACACGAACGCGTGCTCGACACACTCAAATTGCCGACCCTCCACATTGAACGGCGAACGGTAAAAATTACTGAAGGGGTCAGTAATTCCCTTGAAGGCAATGACCTTCTGTCCATTGACACAATCAATAATCCTCATGCCACCAATATTGTTGAGCTCCGCAGAGCGATTATTATTCATTTCAGTTTTTGTAAGCTAAATTACGTTTAATCTGATTACTTCGGGTAAATTTACACAATTTTAAAACGGATTCGCGCTTAGCTGAATATAATCAAGTGAAATTACGCTAACAATTACTAAATATACTCTAATATATTTTTGGCTATTGTTTAATCCTTAATTGAAAAGGTGTTCAGGAGAACCCACACAAAATACAACACATTAAAAGGGTAGGGAAACAGTAAAATCAATTCCTGTGTGGTCTCCGCAGAGTGAGAAAAACTTAACGCGAAAATAAATTGGACTCATTGAACGACTAAACAGATCATCCGCAACTTAAGTTGTTGACGGTTCATCCTCTCCAGAACTGGGTAATCCCTCTGAGTCATCTGAGGACGGTACGTCTCGTCCTGCCTTATCTACTTTGCGAAGCTCTAGCAGTTCAGACATCAACTTGGTCAACTTTTCGTTGAACAAACTGTTAACCGGTTCTACTATGAACGGAGTGGACTCCCTTAAGTTCTCAGCTTCCTGCTCATTCAGGCCATGTCTCAGAATATGCAGCTCCTCCCGCAGCCTGAGCTTGCATTCATATCGCATATCCATTCCTGGACCGTTTTCCTCCCACCATTTCTCAAGCGCTACACCGAATCGTTTCGGCATTGTTTTATAAAACTCATTCATAAACTTACGCTCATAACGTTTCGCCGGTCCCATCAATATGGCCGGACACAATCGCGGGTGCTGTTCCAAAGCTTCGCTCTCAGCTTTCTTAAATACAAGACACTTTTTGGACAAAACAAGACGTTCAAAGAGGGCCTTCTCCAAATGATCCGCCCGAATCGGCTTGCCAGAACTCGAAGAACTTTGCTGCAAGTTCAAAAGACCTAATTCATCCGAAAGTGACGGATTGCGATCATCATCAACCGTTACGACCGAAGATGGAAGCGGTTGAGCAACTACTTGTTGAGTTTGTACCCCACTATCAGCGCATTCGCTTCCTTTCACTCCAATTTGAGTGAGCCCCTCAGGGTTTATAAGCGCTATTTGGGAAACTGGAACCACCCCTGCTTCATCGAAAGTGTACCCCTCAGGGTTTATACCCTCATCTTCGCCCGTCGGCGGATTCTCCGTATCCCCCGGCTTATGCTCCGGAGGTGATACAGGCGCGCGTTGGGATTTGTTAGCTTGATTATCGGTCATTTTCTAAAGCAAAACATCAGTGTTTGGCTAACATGGATTAATAAAGAGCCGCGATAATACGCGCACGGGGAAACACAAAATTACGGACTAGTTAGAGATTAAGAGAGTTTATAGCGATATATCTATAGGATTTCATAGCATCAGCTTGTACTAAAAGGCACAGTACAAATTTTGCGAGATACAAATATCTCAATTAATATTTCATGCACGCCGCGGCGAAAACAAAAGTGAAAACGCTATGACTTTTATCGCTTGAATACACAATTAGATAAACTGATATGCCTGTATATAACAAACGGGGATTTCAGATTTTGATTTCAGAATTTTGACTGAATCGGAAAAATAATCAGCGTTAAACTATGACTGCTTTGCATTTTTGAGAGAAATCGAGTGCAAGCGGTTACAAAATACATTGCGCCCAAAATTAATAAATTACCGCTTATAAGTTAATGGGTCGGAAAAATGAAGTGAAATAAATTTACTATTATTACATTCCAAAAAAAAATGGGCCAAAACTGTTTGTTTGATAAAAATTTACCATGTGGATCAATTCAAAAAATTAACAAAATTTTGATAAAAACCCAAACATTATTATCAAATTTCTAACAATTGTTGGGGTTAATCTATTACATTTATTTATTTAAGTTTTGGGGGCTGCCGCGGCGCGAATAATCAGGATTAGCGAGGTGAGCAGGAAATATTTGGATAAAACCTCGAAATAAGGCCATAAAATATGAATATTAAAATGATAGATATGGGCAGTGCGAGGGTTGCTCAATTAATAAGTCGCTCAACTTTTATAAAATTAACAAAAACGCTTGAACTTCGCTTAAAATTACAAATTTTAACAAAACAAAAAATAAAAATCTTCAAAACTTTTCAAAATGCGCGAAAATAAGGACCAAATTGGATATGCTGAACAAAATGTGGGTCCTAACATAAGTAAGAGCATGGATAAATCGCGAAAATTGGAAAAATATGAATAAAAGTAGACTACCAATTTAAATTAAGCTAAAACACTCGGATGCGCGCCGCAGCGATTTTTGGATCAACCCCAGTTTTAGAACATTTTCTGGGGTGCGAGTTATACATAATGACAATTTTAGAAAGAAAACCGAAAGGTATTCGTCTCAAAATCAGCAAATTTCCAAATAAAGATCTAAATTTTGAAGTAATTTTTTAAGGGTCATTTTATTTCAAATTGAGAGCAAAATGCTCGAAAAACACCAAAAATCTCAATTTTCAATCCAAAATAAGCTTCAAAGATGAGCACTGGGGTATAAAAGGAATTTAGCATTTTCAAAAACATAATTCAACTTAAAATTCTTTTACGGAAGGACAATTATGTCGAAAGAACGGATTTTCAAAGTCGAATTAGAATTGGGTTTTGTGAAGTTTGCAAAGATAAATAGTCTTTGATGAATGCCGCGGCGCGTATATAAGCGTGGAAACGGGAAATAAGAATAAGGAACATAATATACTCATAACAATATATATATCGGCATAAAATGCAATGGAAATTTCAGCTTACAAATATTTTTGTAGGTATTCGGTAAGCGAGCGCAATGCCGGATTTTACGGCGGGAGGGCATCCCTTTTTAAACAGGGGCAAACTTGGTTTGGGTTTACTTTATATTACGGGTTTACTAAATATTCCATTTAACGTTGTACTTCCCTGTTTTTCCACAAAATTTTGTCCATTTTGGAAACAAAACCCAATTT
>JAQIYK010001334.1:0-10035 GCA_034700465.1 Rotylenchus robustus | reverse complement strand
AGCATTTTTGACGATTTTATGAGGGTTTTAGGCAAAAAAACAAAATTGGTCATTCGTACTAAAAATCGGCCTTGCCCCCCTTCAATCGTCGATTGTATGGCACAAATTCTGAACCCCCTGCTGATTGTGAGGTATGTTGCTTATCAAAGCTATTATTTTTTCAAAAATCGATACATGGTAGGCAAAATTTCTTTTTTTCGTTCTAAAAAAAGAAACTGTTCTGTACTGTTCTGTAAACTGTATTTTTTCTCTATTTCTCTTTTTCTTACGGGAATTCAATGCTGATCCATAGTTTTTCAAAAATTCTAACCTTATTGTTAGTCCTAAGCCTGGACATCAAAATTTCAAAAGTTTTATTTTAATACTTTTTTGGTATTTTTTATTCACAAAACATATTATATTTTTTGAAAAAAAATCTTTATAATTTGAAAAATTTTTAAAATCCGAGGTCTTGGGGTCGAAAATTTTCAAAATAACTAAGTTCACCATCGATAAAAGTAAAAAAAGTATTAATTTAAAAACAAAAGGCAAAAATAGAAAATCTCGTAAAATTTCGAAAAATATAGTCGAAATTGTTCGAGATCGAGATTCTCGGAAAATCTCGTCTCGAAATCTCGATCGAAACTTTGGGTTTTTTTCGAGGTCGAAATTTTTCGAGACTCATCTCGATCGAACATCATTGCCGGGCTCCAATGATAACATTAACTGTATTGTTTAATAATATGATTATTTCATTTATATCTTATACAGAACGATTAAATACATTTAGATCGCACTTGCCAACAATTAAAACCTGGGAACAAATTTGCGTTTCTCTGTGTCCCATGCCAAGGACTGAACAAAATTGAAATGAATTTCGAATTATCTGCTCGAAAATCGAGGCTTATTTTGCTCTCCCAGGTTGTGTTGGCCCAGTTCTTCCGAGCGCCACACTCAACAACGGTATCCATACGCAAATGAAGAAGAAAAGCCGACTTCGTTCTGAAGAGTTAAATATTTACTTGGTTGATTAATTATTTTTGAAGAGTAAGAAAGATAAAGGAATATACGATGATGACCCATGAATATCTTATTATTGCTTTGTTTTTGATTCTTGTAACATTTTTGAATATGGTTATGTTAGATCAAAAATCAAACCCATCACGCGGATTCTTTTTTCAAAGTATATAAATATATATATACGATTGTTTTTCCAATTTTTATATATTACATTAAGCCGAATAAATTCAAAATAAAGAGCAAGTTTTTAGTGTAGAACCAAAAAAGTTATATAAGGCCCATAATATTTAAACATTATTTGCTTCATTTATTCCCTTCATGAAGGTTTTGAAAAAAAAGTTAAAAGTTTAGCAAGTTGCATTTTTATTCATTTTTCGATATATTCACATAACCCTTCAAATATATTCACATAACCTTTCAAACTTTATATATACACACAGTAATTTGTCAATTTATAGAAATTGCATTTGTAAGAATAAACCAAGCAGAAATGGCGAGGATAGACAGCGTCCTATTGATGGGCGATGACGTCATGCGCGAACTGTGTCTGGACCTTCTGCACGGTGCTTCCCTGCCCCTTGAGGCTGTTTCCCGCGCTTTCGCGTACGGTTCCGGCGTTTTCATTCAACCGGGCGAGGACCCAAAGCATAAAATGGTCGACACCCACTGGATTTTAATCAATTTTTGTTTAAATAATTAGTTTCATTTTTTAGGTTGATTTCCTGCTGGTTTGCAATGATTCGCTTCAGTTCCATAAGAAGAACTTGTTGCTGTGAGTGATAAATGGAAAATATGAGTAGAGGAAGGGGAAAGGTACACGAATAATGAATTTTTGGCCACCTGAAATGAATGATGTATTTAAAATATTAATCTCGTCGGATATTCAATTCAATAGTGAATTTGGTTGCTGTTTTCTAATTTAACTATCTTTTAAGCAATCCCGATCACTATAATTTCCCTTTGCGACGAATGAGTGCTAAGTGTTGTGATCAAATACAGCGAGCATGGGCAGCGCGTATTTACTACAACACAAGAGTTTACTCTTCAGGTTTTCAATATTTTCAATATCTACCATAATTTTTATTTTAGGGAGATTGATCAAGTATGGTGTGATCCAAAGTGAGGACTTAGAGACGGATTTACTCGATTGGACTTGGCTTTACGCTGCTGGTCGGCTGCAGAAGCCGACTTTGGAAGTGTTCAATGGGGGAAAGTTGGCAGGCGTGGGCCAGTCCGAGGACCGTGACATCACCACGGCACTCCACGACAACTATCGGGCAGCCGCTCATGCAGCTCTTCTCCAATTGGATGGATGGTTTACGATGGATGTTGCTATTTTATTATGAAATTTAAATGGTCCCCGCCTCTTACCACAAGGCAATAAAAGCTTATTTTAGATGGAAATCTCTTCAATATTTAAAAACAAATAAAAAACATTTTTGGGCCACTTTGGGAAGATCCCCACCCCTTCCCTTTAAATTCCTGGTTACCGATTTTACGTACTAAAAATGAAAAAATTTATGCAAATAGTTAACGGGTGTCGCGCGAAATGCGGAATTCCAAAAATTATCCAAATATGTAATTTTGTTTGTTTTAGCAGTTCCTGAACAAAATTGTTTCGATTTCGTATGAGGGCGATGTGAGAAGATTTCTTAGGGCGGAGGATCCACACAAAGTGGAAAAGATAGTGGTAGGGTCGGGCATCCAACTGCGTTCATTATATTTACCCATCCTTGCAAAGTTTGTAAGTTTTGCTTTTTTAAATTTTATTCGTATATTTCTAGAGATCGGAACGTGCACATACAAACTGATGACAAAATAGAACAGGATTGGTATGTTAAAACTGGGCATCAGGGGACGGATTGGAGCTAAAAACGGGTTTTAATGCAATTTATGACAAATATTAGCAAAAATAATGCTAGAATACATAAGCTTTTATGATACAGGTTGAATCGAGACATGGGGACAAAATCCGCATGTGAACATATTGAAAATTTGCACAATAAAATGGACAGTTGTCATAAGAATAAGGGAAAACTTAGCGGTTAGGCTTCCAATCCTGTTTGTTCTTTTTACATAACACCTAAAATGCCTTCTTCCTTCTCTTCACTTATTAAGTTCCACTTCAATTCTTTTTTACCGTCTCACCCAACTCCCGAGAACGGTGATTGAGCGGCTGAGCAAGGAATATTATCCTTTGAGGAAAGGAGCGGACACGGAGGTGCATAAATTTATATAATTGGATTTGTCGTTTGAAAAACAAAAAACATCGTAACTAACATCTACAAAATTGTAACCAATAAAAAGCAAAAAAAATACTATATTTAAAGGCATTTCATACAAGTTTTCAGAAGCAGATTTTTCAGAGTGGATGTTTTGAAGAAACTAAATGTTACACCATTTCTTGACTTTGAGGTGTGTGGGAAATTGGATATGGCGGTCTAAACAGTTTATAGTATAAATAATGTCGGCGGATGTTTTAATTTAGGAGTTGCTCCACCCCATCTCCCATCGTCACGATCTCGACCAGCGCTTTTCTGCTGTTCTACAAAAGATTGTATATGGATCTAGCCTGAGTCAAAGTTTCAAGAACTTTATCACTGCCGGACTGTCAAAGTCATTTTCATATATGATTCCAAAACTTTTAAAAGGACTGCGAAGTGTTTAACCAACCAACAGCAGATGTTCCTCACTCAATCAATGCCACTAGTATAGTTTGTCTTATTTAGCTCTACTCTCCTGTTTCAAAAAATGAAAGGATTTTCCCGTTTTGAAAAGGGATACAATTGCAAACTACCGACTAGTGTCATCATTTTTTTCTGTCACCACGCATGTTTTCATTGCCAAAATTTTTTATCGAAGAAAAATAAGTGACAATCTGAAAATATGTGGGTCAGGACAGATAACAATTTTTAAGATTGAGATTTAGCTAATTGAAGTGAAATAAGTATGTGCATAAAGTTGTGCAGTGTCAGAAAGTTCCATTCATTGGGTAATTACTGACTTTGTTGCGTCCTTTGTAAGTTTCCATTGTGCGGTTAAAGCCAAAATATTCAGCGACCGCATAAGCGGCCCTTGCAGGAAGAAAACTGGAAATCCAATGGAAAGAAAATGTATAGAGATGAAAAAAAAATTGGTGGGAAATTGATGGTGGGAACGTACCCTTTCAACAAGACCACAACATTTGCAGTCCAAGGCAGGAAGAGTTCATCTGCTTCGATGAGCACCTAAATTTAGGAACGATGTATGGAATACTCGACAGCACATTCGGCATAGAAAGCCATTTCCCATCCATTCCGATGGGCACAATCTTTGTTCAAAAATAAAAATTTGAAGGACCGTCCACCTTTTGTACAAAAATGTCTTTTTTTTATCACTAAACAGCAAGTCATGTCCCGCCCATCATCCATCATATGTACGCCCGATTGACCACTTGGAGAACCATTGGTGCACGGTACTGTAACAAACCGCATGCACAATCCTCGCAACAACATATTTCGGCTCAAGAATGGGGAACAAGTGCGGACTGTAAGTTTTGACCCCATCGAACATGCCCGTGTTGATGTAATAGGTGCACACTTAATTGGATTTGGATGAGAAATGGTGAGTCAATAAACCGTGAAGTTATTCTTATACCAATGAGGAAGTAGAGGCCATATTTATGGCCTATATCGCAACTCATTCTAGCAAAAAAAAAATCGCGAAATAAGTAAAATTGTCTACATTGAAAAAATTACTAAATTTTCTATTTTTCCTTTTTTAAGCTATTTTTGGCTTTATTGCCGAAATCGCTCCCCCTCCCAGCCCGACTGGGGACTGTGTAGTTGAGTTTGGCAAGAACTTTATCCTGAAAGTATTATGGGTTATACGCCTTTGCTGAAGTGACAAAAAATTAAAGGAAAATAAAAAAGGTTCAGGATTTTTAATCCGGTTTTCTGGATACAATATAGATATATTTCCTGGGTTGAAGCTAAAAAACCGACCTGTGGTGACAGTGACCCCGACCCCAAGCTCGGTTAATTCTGACCGCAAGGCTTCGCTAAACCCAACTGCGCCAAATTTGCTCGCACAGCTAAAAACGCACTGGATTATGCCAATTCGTGCCGACCACAAACTTACTAATCCACGAGTCCATTGACGCCAGCAAGACCCGCCAGTGAGGCAATCGTGACTATGTGCCCTTGCTTACGCTCAATCATTGCCGGCAGGAAGGCCTTTGTTGTCTAATCAATCAAAAGCAATAATAAGTTCAGTCGTCTTCATTATTACCCTTATTAGAATGGAAAACTTACTCATTTCAGCCGGAGGAAAATGTTTAATGTGACGAAATTTACGCCCCTTCCCTTAAGCCCCCTTATGGGTTCGAGAATACACTTGGACTTTTGCCGTTTGGGCCTTGGGGCAGCATGGTAAAACCATTAGAGAAAACCCTCTTTTACCGATTTGTTGTTTTGTTTAAAACTTATTAAAAAAGACTGTGTTAAAATTTTAATCCCTCGTGGTGTATCCAAACACATAATGCCAGCTCAAGATCAGTTAAATAAGATGGGTCAAATTTCTTCTTATTATATAATGGAATGTGTTGCAAAATAAAATTATTGGCTTCTTTCTTCTTTTCCACATTTTTGAATTTTGTTCAAAAAACAATCATATTTAAAAAAGGCAATTGTCCTAAACTTTTATTTTAATGAATGAACGACGTAGTAAATGACTCACGAAAAACATTGCGTTGCAATTGACCGCCATTGTCTTTTGCATCAGCTCGTCGGAACAGTCAAACAATTTCCGGCCGGACACAATGCCGGCATTGTTGACCAGCACATCCGGATGTCCGACCTCGCGCTTCACTCTCTCAGCTATACTGTAAATTTCCCCTCTTTGGCTTAGATCGATTGTGTAGGCGTAAGACTAAAATGAATTCAACATTCCCAATTATGAAAAAATAAAATTACCAAAATAAATTAAACAATACTAAAAATTCGCAACTTGTATATAGTTTTGGTAGTCCTAAACCCAAGCTCAATCTTTTATCAAAATTTTAAAATTGCTTAAACTTATATTAAAGCGGCTTGTTTATTGAAACGAACCCTCGTGGGATACCAAAAGTATACAAATTACCAAAAGTCTAAATAATTTTTATGTGAAGACCTCAATCCCCTGCTCATCCAGCATCGTCTTCGTCTCTCTGTTCCCACGATCGTCTATGTCCCAAAGAACAATTATGGCTCCTAACCTCCCAAACTAAACATGTCCACAAGTTTAGATTACAGTATATACTGTAAATAGACCAACCCGAACTGCCATCAACCGGCCGATGCCACTGCCTGTGCCGGTGATCAGAACGATGCTCCCTTTCAACGATTTCTGAGGCATCATTCCGGCGGGCAACACTGCTTTTAGCACGCCAATCCACCAGTACAGCACCACCTCCCACAGCATCCGTAGAAATGCGGGGACGAACATTGTTTGAATGCTGGAGGTCGTTGAAGAAATAACAAACAAAATACAATTAAGCAAAACACAAACAGAGAAAACAGCGATTACTGGCTAAAAGTGAAAATGGTATAAGTAATTTTTGAAGTCGCTTTTCATTCATTGTAGGGAAATTCGGGAATCCGACAGGAAAAATTTAAAAAGGGGGATATCCACCCCGGGATGCCACTTTTTGAAATTTGTGGGGCCCACTTGTCCCTTCAACGACTTTTCTATTATATATAAAATGTGTGTTCGTTTTCTTTTCGGAGAACACATCGGAGAAAAAATTTCCAAATGGTTTGGAAATTGGCCATTTTTGACCTTCGGACACCTAAACTACTCGTTTTTTCGAAGGAAAAACGGTACCAAATGATTTCCCCAAAAATCAGTGTAACCTACACCGAAATTGAGGGAAAAAACTCCCTCTAAATCCGGGTAAAAGAAAATCGCCTTTGTTTTAGAAGATTAGAAGTACTAAATGAAATCAAGGTAAAACTACACCGAAATTGAGGGATTCCCTCGAAATCGAGGTACTACCTCGATATTAAGGGAATTTTTGACAACTCGCTTTTTGACCAGTTTTGCGAAATAATTATTTTCAGTAATTTTTTCCAAATTTTTGATATTGAAATTTATATGGATCGAAAGCCAACATTTCATTCTACATGAAGATAATTTTTTAAAATTTGTTTGAATTTTTATTTCAGATTTCATAAAATCATTTCTGAAAAGTTCTCTCGAAAAAACTAGGTTAAAATCAATCGAGGGAAAAAATCGAGGGAGCATTCATTTAGTACGACGGTAAAATTTTTCCCCTGATTTCCAGGTAAATACCCCGATTTTGAGGAGATTTACCCCGAAATCGGTGTAGATTCATTTGGTACGAAAATCGAGGTATTCCCCCAATTTTGAGGTAGTTAAATTCGTTCTTTGGTCAGCACAAAGGGCACTTTCCCTCCCCTCTTTCCCTCAAGATATGTAAATTGCAAATAACTTTTGGTGGGATAAAAGGCCGGCATCGCCATCAGTCACTTTTCTCAAATGTCAAAATAAATGTGTGATGTTTGTACATTCATATACTTCTCCATTATCATAATACTTCTCCATTATGTCCTTTCTGACAAAACTTAAAAACAATGTGGCGAGAAAGTCAAAAATATGTATAACAAATTATGAAATTGAGGTATGTATGTATGTTAATGGCATTTATTTGTTTTGCCAGTAATCCTTATCTCTATCTACTATGTATCTCTCTCGCTCTTCCTGACAGTCGCACTCATTATTTGCCATGAAAATGTTTGTGTGGATTGGTTTTCCGATGGAAAAGACTATGTTCAATCGTACAATCAAAGGAAAAAAGAAACAAACATAAGAAATGGGAGCAGAAAAAAGAAATTGATTCGATCGGGTACTTATGGGCCAAGGAATAGAGGGGGGGGGGGAGGAGGAGTATGGATGTGTATCGATTAAAAGGCAAAAACGGACCACCGAAAGAAACAATCGGAGGGACATGGAGGGCGAAACGTATTTTGAACGAAAAATCAGGACATACAAGTAACGGGATCACGGAAATTCGAAGTTATATCTGGGACCGTTCGTTCGGTATATAGTATCCTGTCCTGTTTCTGGGTTCGGTTTCAAATTTCTGAGGGGGTGCTTCATCAGATAAACAATTTAATTTTGTGGATCGTTCAAAAAGTGATGAAAACGATTTGATTGATAAAACTCAAAATAATACGGCGAGAAAGTCAGAAATATAACAAATTATGAAATTGAGGTAAGTTAATGTTAATGGCATTTATTTGTTTTGCCAGTCCCCTCTTTCTGAACGCGTGACGAGGCGACGCCTTTTCCTTCTTAGTGTATTTTTCCTCGGGGTACGTTGATAAATTGACTAAAAAGGTAATGGGAAAAAGCAGAATTAAGGACCGTAAAGTGAGTTTGTTGAAAAATTTAAGAGATAGTACCTGTTGTTGGTGTCTAGCAAGACGACATCCTATGGTCAGACAAAGAGTATCTGCTGAATGAAAAAAGTATAAAAGACATTCAAATCGCTTTGATTTAGCTCGAAATACCTTGGAAAGTTGCCGACGCACCCATGCCGAAGCACCCGCAACAATCACAACAGGCAGTTGCCGGAGCACAATTACAGCGACAATGGTCTCCAAGTCCGCAACCCGCTGGATTTCTTCTACCACCGCAACAACATCCACTGTTAGGTCCACAAGCACAGGGTGATGAGTAACAATTAGGGTGGCAGCAGCAGCAACCACAACGAGAATACCCACCGCAACCGCATCTCCTACTCTCAGCGCAACAACAACAATCAACTCCTCCATCTACTGTAAGAGGATTTTGTTGCCCGCAAACGTAAGAAGAACAATGTGGGGTAGAGGAAGACTCAACGACAGCACCTGTATTCTGATGGAAAACAGGCATAAGTGTTGGAAAACACCTTGTTTTTGAATTAATGAAAATTTGAAAAATTGGTACTTTCCTGTTATGTTACCCCCCCCCCCCCGAAGCAGCCCATCTCCCGGCGGGCCACCCCCCGGCGGCCATAACTCAAAAAGAAAGAAAAAAAAAGATGTTAGAGAAACGTTCTTGGTGTCATAAAATAGAGCAAAAAATTAGCTGCAATATCATATAAGAATGGTCAAGATTGGCCAAATCTGAAAAAACTTATGGCCAAAAAAACACCAAGTTGGCCAAAAATCTGAAATTTTTTGTGTTTTTTGGCCATAAGTTTTGCTCTATTTTATGACACCAAGAACTTTTCTCTAACTTTATTCTAAGTTGAGTTATGGCCGCCGGGAGGTGTCCGCCGGGAGGTGGCCGGCCGGGAGATGGGATGCTTCGTCCTAGGGTGTCTCCTAGGTACTTCCCGCATTGTGAGGCTGAGCATTGAGGCTATGAAAAAATTATGCTCAATAAAATAAATATATGAATAAAAGGCATGAGTAAAAAGAAAACTGAATGGGTAAAACGAATGGGGCGAGAGTAGAGAGTACTATGGACTTCTTTGAATGATGAAAAAGGGGGTTCGCGACCACCTCCAGCCTAAAGGTATGGGCCAAGGTATGGGTCATGGTATTTACCGCATTAATATGCCAGCAGGTGAGGACATATGGTATCCGTTCTTTGAAGGGATACCGCCTCAAGCCAAAAGGTAAAAACTACCTATTTTACCACATTTTTATGGTCTAAAAGAGTATAGTCGGCGGCAGTCTCTTTGATTTTAATTTTATCGCAAATGATTTTTTTACTGCAATTTTATTTCGCGCATAATATCCTAAAAAGGGAACAAGTGTAGGTTATTTTACGTTTTTGAATCCAAAAACAGCGTGCAAATTGGAGACGTGTAATTCCTAATCATCTTTCAATCGCTATTTCCTGAAAAGACATTCAACATTCGCGAGCATTTTACACCATTTTTTCCACCGTTTATTATCAAGCTATCTTTTAATTATATATTCATTTATTAATTTCAATTATTTTTAACTTTCTCTATTATTTTTCTTCTGTATCAATTTGTGTATGTGTATTTTTCTATATTCAGTT
>JAQIYK010001333.1:0-10036 GCA_034700465.1 Rotylenchus robustus | reverse complement strand
AATTGCGGATTGCGGATTGCGTAAATTGCGTGTTTTGCGTGTTTTTGGGCAGTTGCGGATTGCGGATTGCGGTTGCGTAAATTTTTTTCCCAATTGCGTGCAGCCCTGCTCGCGAAGAGAGAGCACACAGATTTGGCCACATTTCGATAAGAAAAATGGCCTTTGTCTACGCAAATGTCTCATTTTTTCGGCGGCCATCGGCCGTTGATACGATTCAATTTTCAAACATTTTTCATTACAAAGTGTCGAGGGGAGGGCATGTCATCTATGGAAAAAATCAAATGAATTATTCCAAAAATTACTTCCCTAAAAATTGCATTTAAGTTCCGGTTACAGTTTCTGTCAATGAATTTGGTCAGCAAAAAAATTTGGGCACCTGTAAACATGAATGATTTGACTTTATCTTTGTCGAAATCTCCCTCCCCTTGTTTAACTGAACTCTGATTCAAATTGTGCTATTTTTTGTCGTTTCATCGTTAAAAATCGATGGCAAATTTTTTTGAAATTTTTTTCTTAATTTTTTAACACGAAATTTCAACCCAACTCGAAACCCGGACTTTTTCTCAACCCGAAAACCGGACCCGAGATTTTTTGGCCAACCCGACCCGAAAACCCAACTCGAACTTTTTGCCAACCCGCGGCAACCCTGTTAGACAGAAACTGGATTTTTTGGGGGAACTGAAACACAATCTGGAAAGTGGAAACATTATGAAATTCTTTTTTTTTGGATTTTTATAACTTATAAGTTTATTTATTTATTTTTATAATACTATTCTTTTGTTCATTATGTTAAACTAACTTACCGTAATCCGATTGTTCAATTGAAGGCCTCTCTTCTGGGACTGTTCCTGATTGGCTGCGTGTTCCTGGCCTTCTTCTACAGTATCAAACAATACCGTACCACCACTCGGCATCGCTCCTCCCCCTTCGCCCAATTGGACTCTCGCACATCGCCGGGCAACTCGTCGCTGTCTCCAGCGGGTGGAAATTGAAAAAATAAATAAATTGAAAATTAATTAAAATAATTTAAGGGAGTGACGAGGAAGGAAGGGAACAGACGGCCGGCGGGGCATGGAGACGCAGGGACAGCAACTCAACTGCAGTGGCTTCAAACCAAACTGCAGACGGAGTCACTGCTCGACCAGCAGAAAGGTAAATAAAAAATAAAATATTCAATAGGTGAAAAATAAAATGCTGACAAATAATATTATTTAAAAAAGTAGTGACAAGTGAGTTAGATTTGAAAAGGTTATATTTTTTGTTTGGGTTATATATTGAAAATACCTTCAAAAAATAAAATAATTGTCCATTTTAATATATTTATTACCTATTTAGTTCATCATATCCTAACGAAGAGTTGAACCTGGAACCTGCACTTCCCATTCCAGCAGTGCCACTCCACCACCCACCGGAACACAACAGCAACAACATTGGAAGATCATCGCTATTTGGTCACCAGATTAAAAAAAAGAAAATACAAAATTTTTAAAATTTTAGGTGTCGAAACGCCAAGAAATTCGACGAAGGCATTTGGCACGGAAGGAAGCCAATTGGTGGTCCCAAAGTTGCGAAGCTATCAAGGAAATGCGGAAAGGAGAAGGTCGAAAGGGTCAATTTCAATTATTTTAAATTGCCGAAATTAAAGTAATTAATTAACAATTATTTAAAAATATTTGTTTAGTGATAACGAGGCCATCCGCGAGGATTTCAACGCCGCCGCATGTCGATCCATTACCGAAATTTACCGATCGGCGGAGATGAAGCTGAAGAGCATGATGCAGGAGGCGGAAAGTGTGGGGAACAGCGCGAGGAGCGAAGGTAAAAAGTGAAAAAATAATAATTTAATTATCAGAAAAATTGGAAAAAATAAAAAATAATATTAAATAATTTAATTAAAGAAAAAGTGAGAATAAGTGGGGAAAAAATTTAATTATCAGAAAAATTGAAAAAAATAAAAAATAATATTAAATAATTTAATTAACAGAAAAAGTGGACATTAAAAATAATAATAATAATAATATAATTTAATTTTCAAAAAAGTGGATAAAATTAAAAAAAAAATTAATTATCAATTTTAGGAGGTTATTCAACACTAAAGAAGCTGGAAGTGGGGAAGGAGCGCGAAAATATGCTGGTGAATTGTGTGAATAAAATCAGAGGTCGGAAAAATCAAAAAATAAAATCAAAAAATGGGAAATTCCCCCGTAAAGGCTATGGCACTCGGAAATTGACGGAGCAGGAAATTCTCAGATGGCGTCAATTGATCCGGAACGACGCAAATTTCCAAGTAAAAATAATTAAATTTTGTAAATCAATTTTTAAAATTTATTTATTTATTTTTCCTCCTAAAGAGCCGAGTGTTCGACTCGGCTTCCGAGGAGGATCTGCTAAAAATTTGTGAGCTGCCCCAGTACCGAGTGTTGTTCACCAAAATGAAATGGGCTCAAATAATAAAATGCATCGCGGAAGAGAAGTTCGGTGACGAAAATGAACAGAAAATCGAGTAAAAATAAATAAAATAAAATAGAAAATAAAAATTTGGAATACAAAATTAGCATATTTATATATTAAAACTAATATTTTTGTAATTTTGAAGCACTTCGACGATGAGAAGGATGAAGCCACTTCCAGCATTACCAATATTGACCACAACAACAGCAAAAACAACAACTTCCAACAACACAACCCCAACAACAAATGTCAAAAACAACAATCGCAACAACAAAGTGCAGAAACCGAATGGAAGTCTGAAAATATTTGTGGGGAACGGAGAAGAACGGGAGGGATGAGGAGATGAGAATATGGTGATGAGAAATGTGTGATAATACATATTAATATGAAGTCAGAACACATATTATGTGTTTAACACAACATCAAATTGTGCTGGTGAAATTAATGCAAAATGGGACTCAAAAAGACATTATATTAATCTTTTCTTGGAAAACATTTCATCAAAGGATCCTATTAATTAGTACCTATTTTAGATAATTTTAAATAATTTTGTACTTTTTTTACTAACAAGGGAACGGTCAGACCTGTCCGCCTCGGATCGGCTCGAAACCCCGCCCATTTTAAAGAGCACCCCCTATATGAACTACATAAAAACTAGTACTAAAGACTTACTATATGAAATTTAAATTTTAAAAAACTAGTTTTTTTAAAAACTAAAAAGTTATGGCTTTTTAAAATGTTCAAATAATTGGCCCATAGTTGCTATATTCCCTAGTTAAATTTATTTGTTATAATTTATTTTCGCTTTAATTATAGGCTCAAAATACCTCGCATAATTATTTGCTGGTCAACAGATGTTTCACAAAATTTTGCACCTCATCCTTTAATGTTAAAACTCCAAACGAATGTACAACGACAATTTTTTTTATAGAAATCCAATATAATGAAACATAATAGGGAAATGTGTAGAATAAAATGCTCTACGTTTGACCATATTTATAGACAAATGTCTAATATTTTGCAAAAAATATTATTTTTGTTTATTTTAATATGACTGCTGTATACGCCGTACTATGCTTTTGGCAAAACAGAATTGTATTTTTCGATCCGACCTTTTTTATTCTTCAGTAAGAAATATTAATTTCTTATTGAAAAATTTATTTTGATAATTTATTTAAAAAAAACAAATAAAATAATTTGAATAAAAAGTTGAAAAATTTTGTATAAAGAAAATTTTAAATTATTTTCTTAAAATAAATATTTTTAAGATAAAAATATTTAATAATTTTTTTACAACTTTTTAGTTTTCCTTAGACGCGCCGCTATAATTAAAATTTTCTATAGTAAATCGTGGGTGCTCTTTAAAATGGGCCGGGTTTCGAGCCGATCCGAGGCGGACAGGTCTGACCGTTCCCTTGTAACTGTTATACACAAATGGCTTCGATACGATATTCGATACGATTATCTAGTAAAAAATGTTTTTCTAAAAATTCCAAAAAATTTAAAAATATCCGGTATGGTCGTTAAAATATCGGAAGTTTATATACTCTATACTCTATACCATGCCATAGCATAGGGAATTTATGTTAATTAGCCTAAAGGTTAACATTAAATTTTTGTTATTTTATTTACCGCCGATATGCTATTAATAAATTCAAAACTCCATAAAATAGCTATTCTATTCTGGTCCATTGGATTAGTTAGTTTTGTTAAGTGCTAAACAAATAAAAAATATTAAATTAATTTTGAAATATTTTAAAATATTTTTACTTAATAATTATTAACCAAACCCAACAAATGCATCGTGCAACTCGCCATCACAAAATAATCAAATCAGTCAATGATCAGTAATAATCAATCAATCAATCAATCAATTATTATCCCTTTATCTGTTCATTTTCCAATCACTTCAATTTGTTCAAATGTATCGCAATGTGGCGCCGTTGTTGCCCGCAACAACAATGGGCGACTTTTCGGTGAAGAATCCGCTGTCTCCGCCCGAATTGTACGAATATCCACGCTGATTCTTCTGACTGTGCATTATTTTGGTGGCAGACATCATCACAATCTGATAATTGATTGATTAATTGATTGATGATTGGTTGAATTGATTGATTGATTTAATCGAATGATTGATGGAATGATTAATTGATTGATTTAATCGATTGATTGATGGATTGATTAATCGATTGATTGATGGATTGATTAAATGACCGAATGATTGCTAGACAAAATGCAAATCTGATCGAATCATATTGATCCCTTATAATCAGTCCAAAGCACGAAATGGTCAGTTAATGGCAGACTGTTTAGCCAAAATATTCGACACAAAAATGCATTTCAAAAATGAATTAGTAAAAAATTTAAAAAACCTTTTTTATAGGATAGGAATATAAATTTCTCTTTTTATTGGATGGTATTGCTTTAAAATCGGGATTCGGGAAATTCGCTTTTTTGAAGAAAAAACCCAAAAAAACAGACCACAAAGGCGAGCAGAATGGCGACGGTCAAAGTCAGCCAGAATGCCGACCACACTTTGCCCAATTCGTGTGCCATCTCCCGCCGGTCACTCGACGGTGGTGCTGCCCCTTCCAGCGGAGGATCAGCTCCAAGTTCATCAGGAACATTGGCTACATTTTGTGGAGATGGCATCGAAGGAGTATTTGCTAATAAATAAACTTATTATTCCAAATCCAACAGGGAATTTATGGAAAAAGCAAAAACGACAGATATGCATACAAAAAAATAATTAAAAACTTTTGGAAATTTATCTTATAGGCACGCTAATTTATTTTGGTTTTTGGGAAGTGGAGGAGACCTGTTACAGTTGAGCTTTCGTCACTGTTTGTTGTGGTAGGGATCTGCTGATCATCAGATACAGGAAAGTTAGGTGATGTAGCGTCATGCGCAACATTCTTTTTGTCCGCCACTTTTTCTTCTACACCATCGGCAACATTCTTCGTGTCCGCAACTTCTTTTCTCCTCCCATCCGCAACTTTCTCCTTATCTGCAACTTCCTCTTCCTCTTCCTCTGTCCCTACTTCCGCTTCAATGTCGTCGTTGTCAAAGGGCGTGCGCAGCATCTTCAAAGGCGGGGGAAAGGCAGCCATGAATGAAGAACGCAACGGCAAAACATGGCCCCGGTGATGACCATGTCCAGTTTGTGCGGGTTCAGTTGCGTTAGAATTTGACGACCAGTTCAAGCCGGGGTTCCAGCTCAACACGTCCTCCTTTTCCTCTTTCTCTTCATCGGCTTTTTCTCGCGCTTTCGTAGCATTTCTTTCCACCTCGGCCATCTCGCGCAACCAGAAGTCCAATCCGACAACATCCTGTGAATGTATGGCAAAATATTTTTAAACAGCAAAAAATCGAAATAAGGAGAGTATAAGTAGTAGATATATATATATATATATATATATTCATTTTTTGATGTTTTAATTTTAAATTAAACTAATTTAATAGTGTTTTATTTTCAGTAATTTTATGAGTTTATTAAATTTCCCCAATGCTTTCCCGGACCTGGTAGCCGTCCACATTATGCGGCCAGTCCAACAAAGTACCGTTGTCGCTGACATTGAATGTGACGCGGAAATAGTTTTTTCCGTTCCAATTTTGAGCCTTCCAATCTAAAAATATATATAAAACCAAAGTGAAACAAATAAAAAATTTAGCAAAAATTGTGATAAAAACAAAAATCAAACTTTGAATTAGCGAACCTTTGTCCGGTGCATTTCCGTGCAAAAACTTCTTGACCATGTCCGGGTAATACACGTCCATTAGCTGCACATCGGCTCTTTCCATCGCAACTTCGTGCAGTCCAATGAAGAAATACCTTCGAAATTTAAAAAATAAATTTCAAAATTAAGATATTAATTAAGTCCAAGCCGTCGTACATGTCGTTGGCGTGGTTGGAATAGTTGGCCAGCTCGAACTCCCCGACATAACTCCGTCCGCCCGCCCTTGTGTTCACCAGCGCCGTCAAAAATGCCTCGGCATGCATTGATTCGTAGGAAACCCGCATATTTTCTAAGTTTGAAAATTCAAAAATTTGCAGAAATTTTTGCCACAAATTTTTGCTGACTTTCTTCCAAAAAGCTGTCCCTATAATGGGTCATGCAGGCATTAAATGCTGCCAAGCTACTGTACCCGAAGATTACGGTAGGCTGAATACAGTTCCCGTGCAAAGTCTCTTCCTCCGTCAACTTCATCTCCGCTGTGGTGGTCATCACGAGCAGGGGACGGGCCTATGAAAGCAAAAACGGATTTTTGATTAAAATTTAGAGAAGTTTGAATTTGTACTCAAAGCTTAAAATTACGGTTAGATTAATTTTGAATTTGAATTTATTGACATAAGATTAACGGTAATAAAACAGGATGACCACCAAGCGATGAATCCCCCTTATCCCTAATCCACATGCCTAGCTTTCTCTCCATCCCATTGATTATTGTTTCAAAATTTAAGCTCAATTGTATGTTTAGTTAAAATTCCAAGCAAATTTTTTAAAGATTTTTAATTAGGAATTTTATTGTTTTTTTTTCTTCATTTTTTGGGGTACACACTCTGTTTAGCTTTAAAAGCGGGATAATAGTGTTGCCAGCAAGTGTCAAAAGCATGTTGGCTAAAATAGCCCAATGGGACCATTCCCTTCAGACAATATTTGACCAATTCAAAGGCACTGCCACTCGATGTGATCCACGGGTCGAACTCCAACTTGGTGGTGGTCCAAAGTAATGGAAGTGCCTAAAAATTTGCAGAAAATTTCAAAATTTTTGCATTTTTTGAAATTTTTTGTTAACCACCAAGCGGGAGAACTACCTATCAGCAAAATACGAATTTTGAGGAAGATTTTTTAATTATTTTTTTATTTTTTGTAATTTTTGCCTCTATTCAGACCTTCGCGCTCAAAAGAGAAGTTATATGTTGTAAGGCATTTATCGAGCGAAGTTTGGCTGAAATACCCGAAGGTATTGCACCCTTTTTGGCATTCGGCACGCAATTCAATAGAACTATCGTTTCGAGGCGAAAAGTCCCATTTCAGGTCATACTGTAGCCAGAAGGTGAAATCCCTGCTCAACTCGACTGGGGTGGTGGTGTAAAGCAACGGAAGGGCCTGGGAACGAGGGAAATTTTTTGGACAAATGAAAATTTATATTTTCAAAAAATGACCACCAAGGCAAAAAGCAGCAAACAAATCTAATTGAGTTGTCAATGGATGAAAAGTTCAAAAAAATATAGGTAGGAAGAGGAAAATATGCGCATTGGAAAAATCGAGAGTTTCAATTTCTAATATAAACCAAAAACAATTGAATTTTTTCAGAAACTCGAGAAATTAGCACAAGAAGACTAGCTGTTCCGTAACTGGAAATGTATAGGGTATACTACAGTATACCCAGCACCTAATTTTATATTTAATTTGATTAATCTTTATTAATGATTAATTTTGGATAGAAAGTCAATAATATATGCGATGTATAATTTGAACTTTGTTTGTTTGTATTAAAGGGATTGTTTATTTTTCCATTTTTCTAACTTTTTAGCTACCAGGACCTATAATCCTACTGGATAGATAAATGGATATATATAAAATATTAGGAAAATGATGTCGCTCTCTCGTTTTTGCGTTTTTATGTACTATGATGATAAAAAAATGATGAAAATACTAAGCTCCAGAATGGAAAAAATTTAGAAAAAATCCCCACCGGGCCTATCTGGGCCGGCCCGGCCCGCAACTTTTTCGGCCCGGCCCGCTCGACCACCGGCCCGGTGTCGGGCCGGCCCGTGCACACCCCTGGCCCACCGTATTTCCTCTAATATAACCCCATCCTGAGGTAAGGTACCCCCCCCCTCTCGGGGTACTACCAGAGAAAATACGGTATATTATACAGTATACTAACGTTCAGTGTAAAAGGTGGCATTGTACTCGGCCATACACGCATTCAGTGCCTCCCCGCTCATATATCCAAATGGGTAAAGTGCCTCAATGCAACTTCCGTCCAATTTGGCACTTTTGTCCGTGTACTCTTTGTCGTTGGACGGTCCCTCGTATTCGTACTTGGTGGTCACGTATATTAAGCGTCTTGGAATCTGATAACGGGGAAAATCAATGATCAAACTCATTTTTTAAACGTTTTCATTAAAATATTTCTAATTTTTAATTACCGCCACAGAGAAGCAATCTTAGGCATCTTTTTAGAAGTGGCAAGTAAAACAAAAAAGAAAAATTGTAATTTTTCTTTGATAAATGAATGTTTTTTTCACATGTTTGGACCACCAAGTACATATCGAGTTTTATGTTTGTGCCAATTCTCAGTAAAATTACTAATTTCGGATTCACAGATTGCCCAAAGAATTGACCACCAAATAGTTTTAGTTTTTAAAAATTTTTAGGCGTCAAGCAAAGGAGAATAACGAGCTCAAGATGGTATATTTTTAATCTATTAGGTTATGAAACTTTTTCATAACTCAAAAACTGTTTTTTTTCTTACCATTACCACCCACCTATATGCTATTATTACTCACTTTCCTCCCCAAAAGTGGCGTTATATCGCTCCATACACTTTTGAAGTGCGGCCCCGGTGGAAAAGTTGAACAAAGTGCACTCGTCGGCACATTCTTTGGTCAGATTTTCGTCGGGACTGTTTGGCATTTCCAACTTGGTGGTCATTTTCAGAATTGGCATTGGCTGGCAAAATAAAAACAAAATGCCAAAAACTAAATCTTTGCAAAATCGCTTTCTTCTAATATTTTACTTCAAATTTTCCCCATAATCTGACTCTTAAATTTTATGTTTTGTTTTTCTAACAAACCTTCCAATATTTGAGCAGAGCAGCGAAGTTTCGTGCCGGCAACAGTTCCGAGTCCGTCTCGGGCCCCGTGAACACCAAATGCTTCTGTTCCTCGTTGTTTTCCTGCGCTCGCAACAATTCCAATGAGTCCACTCCCCGCAAACACTGCGCCTTCTCCCGGTCCGACAACGTTCTGTTTGTGCTGTTGCTGTGAGTGCACTAAAATTCCAAAAAATAAATTGAATTCGACGGGTTTATTAAACACATTTAAATGTTAAAATTAAAATCCAATTTCTTTTAGAATTACACTGAATTCTTCCAACAATGCTTTACTCTGCGGCAAATTGGTGTCGTTTGTGAAAAAGGGCACGCCGGAGCTTCAAAATTGAGATATTTCATTAGTTTAAATTTAAATATTATTTCCTCTAATAGAACCCTTCTCTTGTTTTATAGGACAAACAAATTAAATTGCCTATTAACAAAATAGAATATTTATTATAAGAAATACGATGTATGTATTATAATATTTTATTAATTTGGAATTAATAAATTAAATTATTAATTTATTAATTGTTTATTTATTTTTATTTTTGCCTGATGATGGCCTGCTGGAAGTGCCGTTCTGTCACTTTAGGACTAGTGCAAAGGTAGGCCACTGCGCTGCCCCCGGCACTGTTTCCCATCACTGCCAAAAATCAAATTTATTATTCATTTTTATTTTGTTTAAAACCAGCGGATTAAAGATCCGCTGTAAAATCGTGGCCAGCTGGATGGGTCCGGTTTTTTGTTTGGGTCCGTT
>JAQIYK010001332.1:0-10037 GCA_034700465.1 Rotylenchus robustus | reverse complement strand
CTACGAGAAAATTGTTAGCGAAAAATTTCAATATGCCAAGAAAAAATTTATAGAAAAATTAAAGAAATTTATTCCAACAATTTTTATTTTTTGTTGAATTAATAAAATCCGGTGAAGTAAAAATTAAAAACAAAGTTTATAATGTATGTATTGTATAATAAGGAGAAAATACATACAAATAAAATTACTTTCAAAATTTTGAGAAAAAAAATGTACAAAATTTTTTTTCAAATTTTTCTGTACAAAATTTTTTATTTTGAAAAAATTACCAAACCTTTTCTCTTATTTTTAAAATTCTAAAAATTTTATAAACCATTAAAAATATTTTTTATTTTTTTAACATGAATCTCTAATGCCATTGAAAATTATTGAATTTAATTCTATTTTCGTGGAATTACATAATTGGAACGCAAAACAATGGAATAGAAGTTCCAAGCTATTCCAGAAGTTCCAAGCTGCTTCTTTTCCTCTCCAATTAATTCCAAGTTGCCGGTGAAAAGTTTCAAGTAAATTTATCGTAATTGAAACGCGTTACCTGGAACTTGGAATAGTTTCTTGGTAGATGGAACTTGGAAAATATTAATTGAAACGACTTGCTTGGAACTTGGAACTTGAAAAATTGAATTGAAACGCAAATTCGAAAAAAAGTTCCAAGTTACAAGTAAATAAGGTGAAAATAATTGAAACGCATAAAATGGAACTTGGAACAAGTTACAAGTTCCCGGTGTAATTGAAATACCCCCGCGTCGATTGTCCGACCATTTGCAAATTAAAACTGACCCGCCGACGGGGGATGTGATAAGTTGATAAGCCGATGTATGTGCTGGTGCGAAAACAAAGAATAACTGCCTCCCTCGACATCACTCTTAAAAGTGTATTTATTACTCACTCCCCACCCACACATTTATTTTGCTCCTCCTATCAATGCATTTCGGCACTTCCCCGCTGCTTCTTTTCCTCTCCTACCTCTTATTCTCCACTTTTTTGTGCTGTCTCGACCCCAAAGGGCATTTGCTTCCCTCTCGCCCACCTGCCAACAAGCAGAACGTGTCCAAATGCCCAAATAAAGGGCCTCGGGACACCCACTAATCGCCATCCCTTCCTCCTTCCCTTCCCTTTCTCGGCCCTTCTCCAGTCCATTCTCCACCCTCTCCTCTCCTCCTCCGCTTACTTTTTGGGCCAAAAAACTGCGGGCGCTATAATGACCGGTGGGGGTGCGGCCGCGGAAGGAAACGCATTGGAGCGGACCATCGGCCGAGTTTTGGTGGCCATTGAGTGGACCATGCCGGCCGAGGAGGCGATTTTGGTCCGTTGTTGCTGGTCTTCGTCGTAATATGGCCAATACGGAGGAGGCCAAAAAAGCGACTAAACAGCTGAGTTGGCCAGTGCTGCACCACCACCACCACCAATTAGCCAATTCTTGTCCCTTCCAACTTCAAGTGCTGCTTCTGCTCCTCGGCATGTCTCCAACACTGGGCCTTCTTGGTCACTGGCCGTCCCTCCAAGGTACACTTTCCAACCATCTCTGACCAAAGATCGATCATTTCTTATTGATCCATTTTGCCCATTTTAGCTGTTCAGTCTCGTTTCCCCGGCTGCTGTCCCTCCTCGGAGTCCTTCGACTGTGGTGATGGCATGTGTCTTCCCGTATCCCGTTTCCACGATGGAGTAGCAAATTGTCGGGACGGTAGCGATGAGTGTAAGCAGAACATCCTTTTCCAGAACCTGTTTTACAAATATACATGCATTTCTAAACGTGGCTTTTGAGAAATACCATTAGTTCTGGCTGCTTTTTGGTTTTTGGCCCTAGCAGCTTAATTCGGTTTATTTTTGCAGATTGCTTCCCCGACCAGATTGCCTGTGGTGTGTTCTGTGCCGATGCCCTGCACTGGTCCGAATGTTTGCGCAACCCGAACTGCACCGTTCGCGCCACACAACAACATACTGAAGATGCTCAACATGATAATACTCCCCCTCCTCTGCCCCCTCCATCCTCGCCTCTATTTTGCCCACTTCTCAGTGAGTCATCGCTTTTCTAGCAATTTCCCCCAATTTTTTTCACCTTTTCCCTAAAGAACGTCATCTTTGCGGTGTGTCCAACACCATTTCCTGTCGTGGCTACGGCGAATGCATTTTCATTGGATGGCTGAAGGATGGGAAGAAGGACTGTCTGGACGGGTCGGACGAAGACGACACATATGCGGTAAGAAAAGGAATTTCAAACATCGATTTTTAATTATATACATAACCCCTTTCAGAACCTCTTCAAAGTTGAGCCAATTGTTAGTGGTGTTGCTGCTCAAGTACAGCCCCCAAATGTATCTACTGTTTCGCCATCAGCCTTAACTACACGTTATCCTTTCCCGCCGTTTCCTCTAAAAACACCTTCAGAAGGGGTGGCTGACAAAGTGCCAATTCTGTTTGTTCCTCCGACGCCAAGGAGGCCAGCAGAAGAAACGACGACGATGAACGCATGGGAGCCCTTTTTCGGGGGAGGAGGCACATCAACGGCGAAGATGAGGAGAGAGGAGGAAGAAGGGAAGGGGATGGGCGGAGGAAGAGAAGGCGGAGAAGGAACAGGAGCAGAAGGAGGAGGAGCAAGAGGAAGAGAAGGCGAAGGAGGGACAGGAGCAGCAACAGGAGGGATCCCGGTGGTGGAGTCAACGGAGCAGGGGCCATGGGAGAAGTAAGTGTTTGTTTCGTTTCGCTCTTCCGCTTAAATTGGGGGTCAAAAAGGACAAAAAATTGATCAAATTTTTGGCTTCAAAAAGAGTTTGGGGTCCATACTTTTGTCCTGAAGAAAAAGGGATGTCAATGCATCATATATTTCAGTCCGGCCCTGGACGAGTTCGGTGCCACGTTCGCCCGCTTTCTGCACACCCCATCCCTCCCTCCCTTCTCCTCCTCTTTCGAGCCAACCACTGCAACATCCCGCTTAAGGACAGTGCCAGAGGCGGGGAAGGCGGTGGAGAAGTGGATTGTGTTTCCAAATTGGCCAACAACGCCGACGGCGGAGGGTGTTCTGATGAGGGAGTGGCCTGAAGGAAGAGCGAAGGCGGGCGGATGGGGCACAAAAGAGGTGGTTTGGGGTGGGAGGGAAGCGGAGGTAAGAGGAGGGGGAGAAGAGAGAAGGGAAGGGGAATGAGAAAGGTATGGAATAGAGCGGAGGGTAACGGAGGGGATCACTGATCTGAACTGGGTCCCATTCAGCAAAAGACAACAACAACAACAACAGCAACAACTACAACTCCGCCACTTCGTCCGATAACACCCATTCTGAAGGCATGGACAGCGAATGCCATAAGCGCGGAAGAAGAAGATCACTGGAAGACGAAGGCATTGGCAAGCGGTACAAGTACTCCGCAATATCCTTTCGATCGGGGAGGTACATTATTTAAGACATGTACTGTAATTGGCAAATTATTAAGGAGAAGAGGAGAAAGATGAAGGGCAAGTGGCTGAAGGAGCAGCACAGTCCCAGTGGATGCCAATTCCCTTCCTCCGACCGGAAAAGACCACGGGGACGAGCAGGGCATTTCGGCTGAGGACTACGGGAACAACAACGACAGTAACTACTTCAAAGGAACCAATGCCATCCTCAACAGCCAGCTCGAGAAGACCGACGAGCAAAGTGGCAGAAGTATGGGAGCCGGAAGGAAAATTAAAGACGGGAGGAGGAGAGGGGGAAAAAGAGGAGAAGGAAAAGGAAGAAGAGAAACAGAAAGAAGGAGAGGAAAAAGAGGGGAAAGAAGCGAAGGAAGAGCAAGAGAATGAAGAAGAGGGGGAAAAAGAGGAAAAGGAAAAGGGAGAAGAGAAACAGAAAGAAGGAGAGGAAAAAGAGGGGAAAGAAGCGAAGGAAGAGCAAGAGAAGGAAGAAGCGGAAGAAAAAGAGGAACAGGGAGGAGGAGAGGGAAAGGAAGAAGAAGAGGAAAAGGCAGAGGGAGAAACCGGCGGAGGAGGGGGAGGGGTGGTACTGATTAAAGCCGGAGCCGAAGGTCCACTAAAAGAGGTGTTGACAACTACACCTTCGGCACCCCAACCTCAACCGGTACCTTCAGCGATGGCTAAAGAAAATGGAACAGCACCGAAAGAAACGCCCTCGACGATGCTTTTTATGTCCGCTTCGACATTTCCGGCATCGGAATCGCCTGCCCAGCAAACAACTGCTTCCCTGCCCGCCTATCCCACCACCACCACCATTCTGTCCGCGTCTCCTCCGTCCTCTTCAACACTTTCACAAGATGGTCTCACGCTAGTCCCTCCGCCCGTCAATGGATGGGCTTTGCCCATCCTTCCACAGTCCGCCTCCGAGATGGGTCTTGGCAGCGAATTGAACTGCACGGAACGCATTCAGCGGATGGCCAGCGAGCTGGTCGGGTCGCCGAGGTGCCAGTGCCCGGCAGGTCAAATGCAGATGGCGGACGGTGAGTGCGGGGGGAAAAGACCGACTCATTCAATGTCTTATTAGGCAAATGCATCGTCGCGCCGGTGTCCACCCTTCGGTGAGTGTGCTGAGAATCTAAACGCCGAACAGAACCAATAGGGCGGATGGATCACACAAAAGAGATCGTTTTCGATATGGTGTCACTAATATAACTTTTTCCGCACAGTGCACGTGTCGGCTCCGTTTGTGGCCAAAAGTTCATTGACTCATCGCCTTCATCCTCCGCTCTCTCAACTCAGGAAAAGCTGATCATCCTCAAGGTTTTTTAATCTTTTCTTTCCCCCTATAATTGTCCTTCCTGATCATCTCTCTCGCATCAGTTGGTCGCCTCCTTCCGTGGTCGACCCGTCTGTGTGCGGAATGTTGTGGAGGATGGACAGATTGTGGTGAACACGGTTTGCGGCATAAACAAAGTCGACGAGTGCACCATTGACACGCTGTCCAGGGAGGTAAAATCGAGGCGAGACAATGTGCCGGAGTTGGATGTGAGAGTATCCGGTATGTAAATCCATCAGGGTTGTTCCCCGTCCCCGTTACCCGGATATCCTTAATCCTGAAAAAGCAACTGATCTATCTAATTTCAATTGGGCGGAGGGGAAGATGTTACTGGAAGGGTGAAAGATGAGCAAATCGACTTGGGGATATTGTCTAGTGCTAGATTTTAATGATCCCAGTCTTGTCCCCGTGCCAGAGTTGTCTGACGGTGCATGCCATCAGTTTGATCTGAACGATTGTGATGAGAAGGCGGAGTGTCTGACGGTGGAAGGACTGCGCCATCGATGCCGATGTCTTCCGGGCACAAACGACACATCACCGCCGGGGACAACAGGACGCCGCTGTGAAGGGACCGTAATTGTGCGGACGTAAGACAATTGTGGCGAACTTTGTTCATTGGACTTTGGACTTTGATCTTTGGACTTGGTAAGGTGCACCAAGTTCCTGGGCGTATGTGTTCTCGTCTGGCTGTTGATGCTGTTGATGCTCTGTTTCCTGCTGCCCATACTCGCCGTCCTCTGCCTTAAGTACTGCTTCAAGACTGACCCGGCACATTTGCGAGTCCGTCTTCGACACATTTGGCAAAATTTGCAAGACAAAATGGTCAGTCTTTTTGACATTCATTCAGTGCGTTGGCATTTTGTACAAATTATATTTTCAGCGTGGAAAGGAACCATCGACGGTGTTGCCCACTGCCAGACGCCCTTCTGGCGGAGGAGGCATTAGGAGACAGAGTGTGCCGCTGTCCCCACCCGCAGACACTACCAGGAGCACGCTGAAGGTAATTGATCTTGATCCAATCAGCACTGAATCAAGTTTGCTTTTTGATATTTCACATGAACAGGGATGAGGAGATTGGTAAACACAAAAATGAACAAAAACCGGGTTATTTTTTCCTTTTTCCAAAAGCAACTTTCAAGCATTTAAAAACAACGACTTTGCTTGTATAAATTGCCAAATAATTTAAGCCCTAATATCACATCTCTTTTAATGGATGAATGTTTAAGCAATTCGAAGTTAGCGTAACAAATACAGTAAATATTTTTTGTGTATGGATAAAGGGTGTTGCACTTTTCGGATAAAGTGTTGCATCTTTAGGATGTTTCGACTTCCGGATACGGAGTTTCCATGACCAGAGGAATAAAATCGGAATGTTCCGTGACCAGATCTGGAATTAAAAATTGTTTTTCGTGACGAATCCGGAATAAAAAGCCACTTCCTGACCAGACCCACACTTATTGAATACCGTATCCTGCAGCATCCGTTGGTGCTGTTGCCAAACGATACGATCTTTTTACTTTATTCGCAGGTACCATCACCGACCGAGGGATTTCGTCCAGCTGTTCCAGTTGGTGCCGAGCATCGGTTGGCACCAACGGACTCGGAGGAGTATTTGATTGTGGAGGAGGGAGAGGCGGAGGAGGAGAGAGAGGCAGAACGGGAGAGAGAACAGAGGAAGAGGGAGATGGAGGAGGCGAGAGAGCGAGCGGAGAGGAGAGAGGCGAGAGAAGCGGGAGCGAGAGATGAGATAGTAGTGGGTGCGGAAGAGAGAGCGGGGGAGAGAGCGGGAGAGAGAGCGGGGACCAAAGTGCGACAGACAACAACGACGACGATGGAGACAAAGTCGACCAAATCGGTGCCCAGCTCGGGAACGACGGCAGTAGTGGCAATACCATCGGAGAAAGAAATAAGCAAAAGTGAGGAGGAGAAAGGTACGACTACGGTAGTGGAGGTGCACAAGAAAGAAGAGACGGAGGAGAGAGTGGAGGAAGAGAAAAAGACGAAGGAAAAGAGTGAAGAGCAAGAAGGAGGAGGAGAGGCAGAGGGGGAGGTGGACAGACCAAATAGTGCGGCATCCAGGGCAGGCACACCGACCTTGTGGGACCAGTACAAGATACTCGGGGACCAGTTCAGCAAGTACGGGTCGGTAGAGATTGAACGTGAGTTGGGGAAGGGGAAAAGAGGGAGTGAGAGATGTTAAGAATAAAACAAAAGTGAGTTTCAGAGAGGAAGGGGAGCTCGACCAGTTCACTTGAAGAACTGATCGCAAGGAAGCGGGGGGAAGAGAGGCGGAAGGAAGAGAAGAGTGTGGAGGAGCGGGTGGATGAGGTGATGGCGGAGAGGCAGCGGAGGGAGGAACAGGGCGAGGAGGAGGGGGAGAGCATTAAGGACGAGCTGGAGGAGGATCAGAAGAAGCTGGAACAAGACAGAAGAGAGGACGATGAGAAGGTGGAGCGGGAGTCAGAGCAGGAGCAGGACAAGCAGACAAAGCACAGAGCGGAGGAGGAGAGGAGGGAAGAGGAACAGCAAGAGCCGGGTCGCTCAATGCCTTCCGATGCGCTGCCTGCCGGTGCGCTGAACATCGGATTTGCAATGCCATCAGATGGCATCGACGTGCCGCGCAGAGGAGGAGCCCGCGAAGATGTGGCACATCCACCACATCGCCAATTTGTGCCACGTCCCAATGGAAGTTGTCCACAATCTTTAGAATAAAAAATAGATCCGAATAATCGCATTCCTTTTCCAGTCAGCAGACGAATGTACGAGAAAACAACACCCCCATCGACTGGCGGTGCAACAGTGGTGAAGTATCCGCCGGTGAAACGGAAGGGCGAGTTTGTGGTGGTGAGAGGAAGAACGCAGAAGAAGGAAGCGGAGGAGGAGCAGAAGCATGAGGAGGAGGAGCGGAAGAGGAAGATGCTCGAGGAGAGGAGGAGGCAGTGGAGGAGGACGGGGCGGACGGACACGTGGGGGAGCATAGAGACGGAAGAGGGACGGAAAAATGGAGGAGCGAGTAAGAAGAAGGCGGAGCGGATAGGGACAGGAACAACAACGACAAGAAGGTCAGTGTCGGGACAGAGGCGGAAGGAGGCATTTGTGCAGGGCAAGAAAGAGGCGGTGGAGGAGAGCGAGATGGAAGAGACGCGGAGACGGAGGACGGAGCGGATGGGCGGAATGAGAGCACAGCGGGCGTTGGACGAGGAGTCGGAGCCGAAACCAACGAAGCGGACCGAAGGTAGGCAAAGTGCGCGAAATGCAAATGCCTAAAGCTATCCACATTCCCGTCCTATCCCATCCCACGCTACAGCCAAAGTGCCAAAACTGGCGAACTCCCTGAGGGGTCGGCACGAGTTCGACCCGGACTTGCCGACCACCTCGAAAGCCACTTCCTATTGGGGAGGCACACTCCGGCCCAAGTTTGTGCCCCGCTTCGAGGAGTACGCCGAGGAACGAATCGAACGTTTCCGCGCGGATGGCCGTTCGTTGCGCTCACTTGAAGAACAAATTGAGGAAAGGGTTAGAGCCAAAACTGAAACAAAACCATTTAAGGTCATTTTAATTTCCTTCGAAAGGTACACTCGGGGTGCATCACCGATAGGCAACGATGGGACATCAGTCCACAGCCAGTCGATTGGAATGCCACTCTGCCAGTGCGAGAAGCAACAAATTTGAGTGAGGGCAGTGTGGCACGGTCCCTGGAGAGACTGGAAGAACGCGTTCACTTGGGTAAGTGAAGGGAGCAACTGGTGCGAAGAGGGATAAGCAGCCGATGATAAACAACTGATCGGACTGGTTAGATAGAAGATGAACATCATTAGAGATAAGGAGCTGATCAGAGCGGGAGAGATAAGTTCAAATTGACAGGATGCATCACTGGCAGAAGGGCATGGAACTCAAGTCCGTATCGAGAGGAAGCCGGCGGGACAACGACAACGATGAGGAGGGGACACTCGGACTGGGATTTTGCGGGGGAGAGAAGCAGCAAAGGAATTACAAGGAGGGGAGGAGGAGGAGGGAAGAGAGAGGAGGAAGGGGAAGGGATAATGGTGGACGTGGAGGGCGAGGCGGATAGACGGAGGAAGGGGAAGAAAGCGATAACGGTAGACGTAGAGCACGAGCTGGACAGAACAAAGAGAGGAATAAGGGCGGATGTGGAGGGTGGCGAGACAGATAGACGAAGGCAAGGGATAAGGGTGGACGTGGAGAGCGAGGCGGACAGAACGAGGCATAAAAGGGACATACAGAGTAGTCGAGCAGGTGATTGAGTGTACTGCTACAACTCGAGCTTGGGGACTTTACATTGAAACTTCAAACAAAAACATTTTCAGGGAGAACAGTGCGAATGCTGGAAGACGGAAGAGTGGAGAAGGAGACGGACAGGAAATGGTTGGAATACGACTGAAAATGGACCGATAAAGGAAAGAACAAATGGATAAACTGATGACTTATGAGGAATAATGTTCAAGTTGTTGTTGCGCAACAGTAGTAACAGTCAGTCAGTGACTTTTGACTTTTTGTTGATGGTATGCAAATGAGGGCACGGGGAGACAGAGGGAGTAAGTTGCTCTTTTAGTATCTCTTTTTTTGCTCTTTTTCTCTTCCTCTCTCCCTACCCTATCTGTCTCACCTCCATTGGCCAAGTTCCCTTCCAAAGGGGGCGCTAATTGGATTGCGCGGCTCTTTCTTTTTCTCTCAATGCTGTGTCCCCAATGGCGCCATTTCCTCCCTCCCCCTCCTCTCCTTTTCACGTTTTCTCTCCTTCCTCTGCTTCTCTACCTCTCTCCACTCCCCCACTCTCTCCTCTCCCTGCCTTTTCGTCCTGTTCTCTTCCCTTCCACAAACTTTCTCCCCTCTCCTTCCTCCCTCCTCTCGGCACTCTCTCATCAATTAGTTCTCCCCCCTCCCCGTTGTTCCGCTGTCTCTCCCCAGGGGATTAATCCATTGCCCCTCCCCCTCCTCCCCTCCTTCCCTTCCCTCCGGCCCATTCCCTGACATTGACAAATCCCTTCTTCCCTTTGGCCATAATTACGCGTCACCTTGGTTGTTGTGCTGCACATCTCCATGTCCCACCCCTTCTTCACCCTCTCTCTCCCATCCTGCACCATACTCTCATCTTCTCCTCTCCACCCCGGCTTTTCCCCCTCCTCTCTCCTCTCAACTTATCCTTCTCCCCCCCCCGGTCCCTTCCGGCTCGTTAGTCACAATCACAATTCCCCCTCCCCCCACCATCCGACCCCAATCCCTTCTGTTCCCTTCTTCCTCCCCCAATCCCTTTCTTTTCCGCCCGTCCAATTTGGCACTTTTACTTTTACCCGTC
>JAQIYK010001331.1:0-10039 GCA_034700465.1 Rotylenchus robustus | reverse complement strand
TTTTGACTTCTTTCCCATTAAGGAACCGGCTTCTTCCGTGGCATTGGTGGCGAACGGTTTGCGGTGCGCAACTCGGGCGCCACAGCTGTGATTGAGGGCCTTGGCGACCACGGCTGTGAATACATGACCGGGGGCAGGGTGATCGTGCTGAACACCATTGGGCGCAATTTCGCCGCCGCGATGAGCGGAGGACTTGCGTTTGTGTACGATAAGTGAGTTTTTGGGATTATTATAATTTGATGGCAAATTTTGGACTACAAATAGCATATCATATCATATCAGGGGGATATATAAGTTCAGTATCGATTGCAACAGTCCAGTCCGCAACAGTACTGGGCGTACTTCTGGCACCTGAACTGGTTGAACTTGAGGTCATTTTCTAACATTAGTAACCCACTGGAAGATGATGTCCAGCACGGGCTCTTCCGGCTCCTCTTCATACTCCACGTCCTTGCGCTCCTCCTCCCGCATGCGATAGGCACAGCTCTCCCGGGTGTCCAGGAAATAGTTGTTGTCAAGTGCGTAGTATCTGGCCAAGAATGGGAATGGATCAATATCCATTTTGAGATCTCAAAAATCCACCATCATCAACCTAAGATATAGCTAGATAATCTAGAAGTACCTGGTCCCGAACCAGTAGCTTCTCCGGTAGCGCGACAAGTACACGCGGTCGTTGAACATTTTGAGTCTGCGCACCGCGTACCCGTCCAACAGACCCACCTTCATCAGCATCAGCACCATCGCAATGGTCTCGTTGCTCCCCTTCGTCGCATGGCCACCCGTCAAACTTCGAAAGAAAAAAAGAAAAGGCCACAAGTTGGAGCAGTACTTTTTGCAAGATACAGTTTGGCCAAACAACTTGCCTTGTCATTCCCGGCTCATACCAATTGGCTTTGGTGGTCAGAATGGCAACAAACAATGTGACAGTCAATTGGGACAAGAAATTAGACATTTTTTGACTGAAATGGTAGGGGACGTCATAGGTTGTTTTGTTGCCATGAATTTTTCTGAATTTTCGCAAAAAAGGTATCTTTTTTAATTTCTCAAAAATAGTGACTTTTTATGGAATTTTTTCGTTGTATTCATTGAAACTTATCATGTTGGGTTTGGTCAAGTAGTAAAATTAAATTATTTGGTCAAGAAGGAATGCTTTCCCCAGTCGAGTCGTCTGCTCCGACCACTTTTCATTTGATTCGTCAAGTTGAGTTGGATGGATAAACAAATGGGAAAAGGGAGAGGGCGAGTCGGGGGAGGGGGACGGATGGACAACAACAGTCAAAACAAACAGTCCATTGATTAATTCACCTTTTCTAGGGGGGATGTGCAGCGGCTGATGAACATGGCCACCATTGACTTGGAGGACCCGACGGAGGAGGACTTCAACTGGATGAAGCAGATCATCGGCGAGTTCGTGGCCGAGACAGACTCCGTGATCGGCAAGCGCATTCTGGACCTGTGGCGCACGGAGAAGACCAAATTTGTGAAGGTCAGCTGATCAGAGAGATCGCGGATCGGGTTCAGAAGGGATAAATTTTTTAGAAAAATAAAAATTCAATTTTTTGGGAAATTTTTTTGGTGAAAACCCTTTGGTTCAGATCTTCCCGAAGGACTACAAGAAGGCGCTGACCCAAATGGCACTGGAGGCGGAAGCGGAGCGAAAGGCGCGCGAGGAGAAGGAGAACCTGGACAGGGAGGAACAGCGCATGCGGGCGACCAACAACACCCTCCAGGTCACAGCAGCACACTTTGAACTTGTTTTTGTAACTGTTAGGTCCCGGAAAATGTTTGGATTTTACAAAATGCCAATTTGTTATTCTGAAAAATCCAAACTTTCCTAGATTTTTGAGCTAATAAGCAGCACACTTTTCCTTTTCTTCCACACTTTCTTTCACTTTCCGTGTTCTTTTGTACCTTTTGGTGGTTGGTCTACCCAATTGGTGGAGTTTGAACTGTGCGGCATGGAATTGGTGTTGGTTTCAGGTGAACGGAGAGCTGCCGGAAGCGGAGCTGTTGGGCATCAAGCGGACCAACCGGGCCTACTCCATGGACATGCAAATTTCACTGACGGACGAGCGCGTCCGCAAGCAGTTCCGCAAGCATCAGGAGAAGCGGCGCAGAAGTGTACGTACACTTTGGTTTAGTTTTAGTGTTTGTTGGTGTTCTCCACACATTCTCACAATTGGTCCGAAAGTGCAAAAATGCCCCATTTTGTAGAGAAAAGTCACCACATACCGTACACACACTCTACCGTATACCGTGATATATACCGTACATTTTTATACATTTAGCGAATTGTGAACTTTTTGGACCAACTATACCACCGCCGTTTTTTGCACTTACTCGTTCTTTTCCTCAACTTTGGGTCTTTTTGGGGTTCTGTCCTCTTTACCTTCTTTTTGTTGTTGTTCGTGTGGTTCGTCTCCTAACTGTTCTGTTTTTGTGCATTGTCCGGCACTTTCCCCGTCCATTCTTTACTTTATTCATTTCAACCCCCAATTCACTGTACAGATTATCCAACAACGGCGTCGCAAATTCTCTAAAGGTCTTCGTGACGTGGACTTTGTGGGCTTCGAGGCCACCGAAGATTTGCAGGAGATGCACGCGGACAAGGAGGACGAGGAGGTGGAGCAGTTGTCGGACCTGGAGTCGGACGACGACTCGGGTGAGTTCAAGCTTAAGCGATAAAAAAAACTTAAGAATATGAAAAATGGGTTCTGTTTTGTGAAGATCGTTCCAACGGAGGTGGCGGAAATGGGATGATGGCGAAGAAGAAGAACAGGGACATTGAGGACCTGGTGGTGGCTGCAATGAAGGCGGAGGAGGAGGACCTGGACAAGAAGCGCGGCTTCATCAAATACAAACGCCAAAAGGTGATCTACCGAGCGCCGGAGCAGCGGCTGAAGGACTGGGACGAGGTGAGTAGGGAGGGGAATACGGTAGTTACCGTGAGGGGTACTGTACTACCGTACTGTGTGCAGGTGACAGACTACCAGTCGGTACGGTCCAACATCCGGGAGCAGGCGGCACGCTGCATGGACTGCGGCATCCCATTCTGTCAGGGCAACACCGGTGAGTAACATGATCGTAGTCATAAGCTTACAGTAACCTAACTTACTGTAACAGTTAATTAATAAATTACCATGTTAACAACACATGTTCAGGATGTCCCCTGGGCAACATCATCCCCAAATGGAACGACTACGTGTTCAAGAACAACTGGCGCCAGGCGTTGGAGCAGCTGTTGCAGACCAACAACTTCCCCGAATTCACCGGCAGAGTGTGCCCTGCGCCGTGCGAGGTCAGTTTTTCTTACCTTTTTGACCCGGACCAGAGCTGAAGCAGGTAATCCGAAAACCTGTCCTGAAATCGGGTCTTTTTCCAACCAAAATTCGACATGGTTTTTTGTCAACTTGCTACAGCCTTGATCTAGATTGATGATTGATCTCGAGTCTTATCCTGCTGATCCTTGTCCTTCTTCAGGGTGCCTGTTGTGTTGCGATCAGTGCTCCCGCGGTGACCATCAAGGGCATTGAGTGCGCCATCATCGACTACGCCTTCCTCAACAATTGGATTGAGCCGCAGAAGCCGCCCGCGCGGACCGGCAAACGCATTGCCATCATCGGCAGTGGCCCGGCCGGACTGGCGGCCGCCGCGCAGCTGAACAAGGTGGGCCACGCGGTGGTGGTGTACGAGCGCAAGAACCGGGTGGGCGGACTGCTGCGCTATGGGATTCCGCAGATGAAGCTGGACAAGTTTGTGCTGGACCGGCGGTTGAAGCTGATGGAGGAGGAGGGCATCCGCTTCATCCCGAACACCGAGATTGGCAAGCACGTGCCCGCGGAGCTGTTGCTGAAGGAGAACGATGTGGTGGTGATCTGCACGGGGAGCACCACACCACGGGACATCCGCATCCCGGGCCGGGAGGCCAAGGGCGTCTGTTTCGCCATGGAATACCTGGAGAAGAGCCAACGGAAGCGGGCGGGCGACGATGTGTCCTGGGAGGGGCTGGACCCGGCCGGGAAGCGCGTGATCATCCTCGGGGGCGGGGACACCGCCACCGACTGCATCGGCACGTCGCTGAGACTGAACGCCAAAACGGTGCAAGCGTTTGAGATACTGCCGGAGCCGCCGGCGGAACGGAAGCCGGAGGTAGGGAAGGGAAGGAAACTTTAGGCATGATCTTTGGTTCTTGACATGCTCTTAATCTTGCGCAGAACCCATGGCCACAATGGCCTCTGATCTTCCGGGTGGACTACGGACACGAGGAGGCCAAGGTCAGGGACGGCAAGGACCCGAGGACGTACGCCATCAGCACAAAGGTCGGACAGAGAGGATTTAGTTTGATTTTTGGGCCCCAAAAAACTGATTAGCTTAACAGATTTTAGATCTAAAAATTTAGGATTTAACATTTAACCGGATTTTTTAATTTCAACTCTCAAATTTGGGAATTTAGCTGGATCTTCTAGTTCTGTAATCTAATCATCCCGATAAAGGAATTCATCACGGAGGAGAAGAATGGGGTACAGGTGTTGACCGGCGTGAAGACGGTGGGCATCGAGTGGGAGAAGGACGAGAAGGGCGCGTGGAAGATGGTGGAGGTGGAGGGCAGCGAGCGAGTGCACGACTGTGACCTGTGCATCCTGGCCATGGGTTTCATTGGGCCAGAGAAGGTTAATAACACAATTGCACTTTTTCATTGTTGGTTAACCTGCCTTCGGGGCTATGTCAAATTTTCGGTTTCGACAAAGAAAAATTTCGGACTTTTTTCAATTTTCCTAATTTGGATCCAATTTTTTTAATGCTGTAATTTGTGTCATTTCCATATTTTTGGAATTTCTGGTGACTTTTTGATCTCTTAAATTCGAAAATTTAAGGTTTTGGTTTCGATTTCGATTTCAACTTTTAGAAAGTTCATTTTCGACTTTTAGAATTCGAAACAAACAAACATGTCCTCCCTGATTTTAGACAGTGATCGAGCAGCTTAAGCTGGACTATGACCCACGGCAGAACATCAAGACGCCGGAGGAGAAGTACAACACCAGCTGTGCACGGGTGTTCGCCGCTGGCGACTGTCGACGGGGCCAGTCCCTGGTGGTGTGGGCCATTCACGAGGGGAGGCAAGCGGCACGGCAAGTGGACCACTACCTGATGGGCAAGACCACGCTGGCCGGCTACGGGGGCATCGTGATAGCGCCGATTGCCTAGCGATTGGAGTTGGAGCAGTACACGCGGAGTTGGAGCAGTTCAATTCGCTGTGACCATCCACCAGTTAGCCTTTAGCAATTTTCCATTTGCAAAAGCCATTTTATTAGAGCTATTTTTCAAGATTTCATAAAGCATCAGATTTGGTGTCCCTTTTTTGTCAAATGAGTAATAAGTACCCCAGCTAGGGCATTCTGATCACCGATCCCGATTAATGATCCCAACACTATCATTATTCATATAATTATTATTATTTTACCAAATGTTGGCCCATTATATTCGCCACCATGTCTAGGAGCATAACAACATCAAAAAATCAACAAAAAGATAGATTATCTATTAATTAATTGTTAAGTCACTGATTGATCAGATTGTGAATTGCTTTTTTTGTTCTTTTCTGTTTTTTGTCTCTGTTTTCGCTTATTGTTGTTGCACACCATTCAAATTCCATTGTTTTGCTGTTGTTTAGAGTGCCGGAATTGAGGTCGAGATACGGTAGTTACCCTATACCGTATACTTTTCGAACTATACCATAATTTTGTCCCTTTTCATCCGACCACAGTTCGGCCTCTTTCTACCGTAATCATTTGTTCGTGCACAAATCCAAAACACATTTCCCAACGGCCCATCGATAAGCGAAATTGTACCGTATATAGTATACACACCACTACCCAAACCCAAATACCGTATACACCGACTGTGACCGTACCCTGATGATGCATACCGTATACATTTGTTGTTTCAATTATAAGAAGAGAATATACGAAAAGTGATGCGATAAATAATGAGCAACAACCAATCGGAGGAATTATTTTGGGCAAAAACTCCATTTTATTCAAACCTCAAAAAACTACCTACCTAATCCCTAATTTCATGAGGGTTTTAAAAAATCAAATCCAATTTCATGAACATATGCTATGGGCCGTGTTTTTGGACATTTTCCAACAATGTTTTAAAAATGAAATAAAAAATTCCATGAACAATTTGGGCAATATTCTTACCGGGAATGGATGAACAATCAATTTGGTGGACTTTGAACTTTGGTCTCTAATCACAATTTGGTGGACTTTGAACTTTGGTCACTTTGATCGGTCAAAGAAGAAGCGCAGCGGGACCGTCTGTCCGCGCGCCATCCGCACATTTGGCAACAGCGCGTACGCCTTGGCCTCGAAGCGGCGCTGCGCGCGCCAGTCCAATGCACGCGTGCGTATCGCGCTGTACAGGCAGAAGAAGGCGGCCGGCTGGAAGTCCAGGTACAGCTTGTGCACAACCAGTTCCGGACGCCGCGCCAACGTGGCCAAATCGTTCACGCCGAACACACACGACTCTTTGAACCATTTACCTGCAGATTACTGTACAATTATAGCACTTTTAGTGCAGCCAAGGTTACGGTACTCGACCTGAATTTTTGGTCTTTAGAGGTATTAGGACAGCTATTACGGTAGCTATGGATGGCCAAAATTGCGGTAACTTCAAAGGCGGAGGTTACGTTACGGTAGCAGGATTGTTATTTACAATAGACAGAACCAAGGTTACAGTAGTCTGATATCAAACTTCATAGACAGTACAAGAAATACCGAAAACCTTGACCCAGTTTTATTAAAGTTTTTCCAAAATATTGTAACAAAAATCTACCAAGGCAGGGAGACAGGTGAAAATATGGCCCAATTTTCTATTTGCCCGATCAACATACCGTATTCGAGTACAGCAACCTGTTAGATATACCGTATCATGTACTTACCATGACATTCTTTGTACTGAAGGCCCGAAATTGGGCTTGGGCCCTGCCATGCCTGGTAGCGAGCGATGAAATAGTTGGGCAGTCCAAAGGGTTCTTCCAAAGTGCCGGTGGCGAAGGTGGGCGGTGGAAGCGTGGCGGCGGAGTGGTTGTTCATCTTCAGCTTGTCCGGGAACAGCTCCTCCAACAGCTTGGCGTGGAACAGTGCAGCATCGAAGCCGCCCGGCACTGGGACATCTGTCAAAATGTGTGTTTATTTTTGCGAATTTCTTTATTCACAGGCCTACCGTACTTGAAATTGATGTAAAAGTACCGTAATCAATGTAATGAACTACCATAAACCCTACCGTAATGTGTTCGCTAACCCTATAAGTACCGTATCATGAGACGAGACAGAACACGTAATGTATGCCCAAAGTACCGTACCCTAAGAATGAGTGAGTACCGTATCCAAAATGCCTACAGTAACAAAATACGGTACAATTCCGTACAATTACCGTACCCTTTGGGTTGCCCGCCATCGTCGCCCACAGTGTCTCGTCGTGGCACAGTCCGTCCTTTCCCGGCACCGTCCGCAAATAGCGCAAAAAGTGGCGAATGCGTTCACTGCGCACAATGGCATCGGCCGCCTTGCGCGGGACCAGCGCTGACATGGAAGACTTCCACAGGGGCAGCGGAGAGGGCATTTTCTGTAAAAGAACGGAAAGGGAAGGGAAGGGAAGGGAAACACTGAACGAGACCAACTTCGTGTCTAACAAATATTTTGATTAAAAACCTATAATTTTTTTCTTCCAGCTCCAAAATAAAATTTAAAAAAAATACAAAAGCACTCAAAAAATGCTTATCTTTGACTTTGGCCCCTAGGCGGATATGCGTATCCGATCCCGAGTATCCGTTTTTCCAGATCGGATATCCAACTCACAGATCGGATCACGGTTAATATCCGTTTTTCCAGGTATCCGCCAACCACCCTATCTTTTAATTTTAAGCCCCCTGTTTGGCCTACCTTTTTGAGAGTCTTCTCGTCGAATGGGGTCACCTCGGCATTGACTGTCCCGTTGAGTTGCTTCAGAATGCGGACCATCTCCAGGTTGGTTTTCAGTGGAAGGTCCACCCCGCTCAGATACTGTACTGTTTTTTAAGGTTACTGTACTTTTAGACACTGTACAAACCTGGTAATATATCCAATTGTGCTGTAGGCCAGCCAAATACCGTAGGCAACTAAACACGCCCCCGGCCACACCGTACTCGCACCATTCAACCTTCTCCGTACCCTTAATGTCCACTTTGGTATACGGTAATGTACAAATACATCAAGAATTTTAGCCATGTCCCATTATCCCTAACCATGACAAAGATGTTCGGAAAGCAGTCACCCAGCAAGTACATGTCCTGCTTGAACTCCTCGCTCGCCTGATCATCTACCGCAATGCAGAAGGCATGTTGTGGCTGGTAGACAGTGCTGAGCAGTAGGAAGACCTGTTTGGATACGGTAGACGGGTACGGTTGGTTTACAGTACCTGGACTGGAGAATTGTGGACCAGCATACCGTATGCCAGCGGAAACTGGCGCTCCTCCTCCGACAACGGTTCGTCTACAAAGGTGAACTGTTCGCGGAGCAATTTGCACCTAAGGAAAAGAACTTAAATAAATAAATAAATAAAGGATACTGTATTCATGATGGAGTGAAGTACCGTATCTATGAGGGATTAAGGAAAGCTACTGTATCCTTGAGAGAATAAAGGAGGATAACACTGTTTTTGTTAACAAATACCACTGGGGGACACCGTATTCCCAAGGGCATTTTAACCCGAAACCAAGAATTACAATATGCCAGTGTATGATACTATACTAATGGGGATACTGTAACCCCCTTGGAATACTGTAGATGTTCACCGTTTGTCCGCCCGCTCGGCCTGCGGAACACTGTCCTGCTCGGGGAACAGTTCTCGGCGGAATTTGTGCTGATCAAAAGACCATTTGGCCAACATTTCCTGTTGTGTCCCATTCACCGTGGTGATCTTTTTGCCTTCCATCGCTCCTTGGCACATATTGTCCAATGGGCCCAAAAATTGAGCAACAGTTTTTTGCAACGCTTTCCTGTAATTTTAAAAACAGGGATTGGGTTTTCGGAGAGATTTTTAAGTCCAGAACTGGGTTTTTGTTTTCAAGTTTTTTGTTAACCAAGTTTTTCGGAACCAAGATTAGTCCTTTATCTATTCTCAATCTGATCCCGAATATTTTATTAAACAAACTTAAATTGTGATCTTTTTGCCATTAAAACTTATATTTTGGTTACGATCTGATCCAAATCTCAAGATTATGTGCTCAAAAAGCTCTTTTGCCACTACAAATTTACTAATCGGACACTGTCGAGCAGCACTGATTATTCACATCTCATTTTCACATTTTCACCATTCTAGACCGTTTTGGTGAATGTTGAGCATTTTCACATTGATCAATTTCTTCCTCTACCATGCCCAAGCGGTAAACCCATCTTTTGGGTACCGTATACCCTTGGAAAACTGAGGCCTTTGGTTTTTTCTTTGGAAAACTGAGACTTACAGTAGGCTATTGCAAGGTATCGTATCTGATATTGTCACAGTATTATTCGCCGACATGTTTAACAACACATTAACCTCAACTTTCTGGTGTTGTGCTCCATCTGCCGTTGTTCCTGCTCCTGCTCCGCCTTGTTGTCCCTCCACAACATTGTGCCATGCCCTTGCAGGGACTGTGTTCTGAGCAAATATTCGAACAGCGAGATCAGTGCCACACAGAATAGGGCCAACATCAAACAGCCCTTGGCCCGGGCGTGCCGATGCCACAAACGATAACATTGAGAATGACGACGGGGCATCGGAGGTGGATTGGATACCCAGAGAAGGAAGGGTGGGGGTGGGGGGTTCCCACAAATTTTTTTAAAAATTTCGGAAAATTTTTTGATCACGAAAGAGGATCGGGATTAATCTTTCTTGATTTTTTCGATTTTTTTCTGAGAACTTTTTGTTCGCAAAAACTTTTTGGGACACTTCAAACTGAACCATCCCTGCTCCCCATTCCGAACCTTGTTCCGCCCAGTCAGCAGAAAATAATATT
>JAQIYK010001330.1:0-10050 GCA_034700465.1 Rotylenchus robustus | reverse complement strand
CGGGGGAGTCAGGGTCGGGGGCCTACCCTAGTCCACGTGTCGGGCCGCGGTCCATCCCTCCGATTTGCCTTCCCTCCGGGCCGTGCCTTCCGCGTCCGTGCCGCTTTTCCCCCCAAATCCAATGGATTTTATGCCATTAAATTGGCTCCAATTTCAAAGGCGCCGAAGGCATTACCGTAGAAAATAATTTAAAAATTCCATTAAAAATAATTCAAATTCATAAAAATTACACATTTTCTACAGTTTTGGAACATACATTTTACCGTATTTATTCTAATTTACCCCTAATACCCCCTCCCCCCCCTCCAATAAATTTGGTGATTTTTGACGAAAATTTTACGATTTATGATGAAATTGGCGATTTTTTGAAGAAAAATTTCGAAATTTTGATAATTTTTCATGAAATTTTTGAAAATTTTTCCCACTGAAAAATTTAAGGCTTCCAAATGTGCCCCCCTCTCTCACTATGGGTATTGAAAAATTTAGCTCCTCGGGAGCTAAATTAGAGGAAATACGGTAGTTATTTGTCAATTTTCTTTTATTATCCCAACTTTTACCAATCATATTTTTTATTTTCCACAAATTATTTGCCCTTTTCATAATTTCTCAACTTCCGTTATAATATTTTCACAATATTATTTTGCCCTTTCAAATAAATGCCTACCAAAACATTGGGCGGATGTTGACAATTGACATTCAAATTCGACAATTATCGATTTGATGATGATTATATATTAATATATTGCAATTATATATTGGATATAATAAATACTGAAATTGATACATCGTATTGGCTACAAATATTAAAATATTAATTTTGACATTTGTAATTATATCCCCCCTCCACTAAGGGCTGGCGTTGAATATATGAATTTTTTAATAATTGGACATTTTATTAATTTTTGGTCAAAAATCAAGAAAATTAGGCAAATATTGGTATTATTAGATTAGGTGAAAAAATTATGAAAATTTTTAAAATTTGGTGATTTTTGACACAAATTTTGCGATTTATGATGAAAAATTGGCGATTTTTTGAAAAAAAATTTAAAATGATGATTTTTAATGGAAAATTTTTAAAAAATTTCCGCTGAAAATTTTAAGCTTCCTCCCCCCGCTGGGGGCTGGGGTTGAATAAATTAATTTTTCCATAATTTGTACGTCATTAATAATATTAACATGGCATTGCCTGCCAGCTTACCCCTCCCCCACCCCCTTAATGGGATATTATAATAATATAATTTATATGACTGTCACCTGCTGATGATGAGTATAATAGTAAACAGTCTATGAAAATAGTATTATATAAGCTATAACATGTAATATATTATAATTATAATCCATATTGGTATTGTACAGAGGAATAGGGAGATAGATTTAAATGTCGAGTTTCGACTTTTTCGAGGTTTTTTCCGGTTCGATTTCGACTTTTAAAAAGTTGACTGAACTTCAATTTCTTTTTCCATTTTGATCCCACTCCTGTTAGTTCAGCTTAAAGTTGGAGGCGTATTTTTTGGTGTCAAAAATAGAGCAAAAAATTAGCTACAAAATGATATAAAATTGACCCCATTTGGCCCATCCTAAAGGAAGTTATGGCCAAAAATTAACATTTTAGTTAAAAACTGGAATTTTAGACATAATTGGTCATAATTTTCTTCAGGATGGGCCAAATGGGGCCAATTTTATATCATTTTGCAGCTAATTTTTGGTCCATTTTTTGACACAAAAAAATACGCCTCCAACTTTAATCTGAACTAAGTTAGTTATGGACTTTGGGCCGCAAATGTCGGCTAATAACCTCCTTAAATAAAATGTTAAATTTGTATTAGCTTGTACCAAAAAAAAACCAAACCAAAAACAAAAAAATTGTAACCAAACAAATCTAATCGATAACATTTGCACAAATGCATATTAATAATTTGTTATAATGCATTTTTATTATTAATTTATTATTTATTAGAAGATTAGTTGCTGTATATATTATTAAAAATAATTTTTAGCAAATTAATTGTCATTTTATAATAAATAAAAATTGAAAAATGAAAATTCGTATAGTCATTATCCTGTTGGTATTAAATTGCGTCAATGGTTCACCAATACCTGGTAAATAAATATTTTAAAAATAAAATTTTAAAATTATTTTTTATAAAAAAATATTTTAAAAAATGGAAAAAAGGAAATGGAAAGGGAGGCTGCTATATTTTTTGATTTTTAAAAAACGGAATAATTAAAAATTAAAATAAAATTTATTTATGCAAATTAAATTTAAAAATTTAACTGTTAACGAACATCGATTTAATTTAGAAAAATTAATATCGAAATAAATATTGATTATTCAAAATTAAAATTAATATTTTTTGCTCTTTAGCACACAATGAAGAACAACATCATGAAGAGGTTAAAATTGTAATTTAATTTAAATAAAAAAATAATTTTTATTAATTAATATTTATTCAGTTAAAATTTAATTTTTAGCCAACACTTCGGGAAAACAATCCAGCGGGTATACTGTGAAAATAATTTTATATATTTTTATAATTATTTTTAAAAAAAATATATTATTTTTTTAGTTGATGACAAAAAAGATATGACATGTCCAATATGTCTGAACGAAATTGAAAATAATCAAAAAAGTTTGCGCGAATGCAACGTGAGAAAAATATTTTAAAAAATAACAAAATATTTTTTAAAATAATTAAAAAATATATTTTAAAAAATATTATTTAAAATAATTAAAAAATATATTTTAAAAATAATAAAAATATTTTAAAAATAATAATTTTCATTTATTTTTTAGCATATTTTTCATCAAGAATGCGTCGACAAATGGTATGAATCAATTCGTAAAAATAGCAAAATAATTTTGACTATTTCAGAATGGGCAAAATAACATTTTTGAGGCGAATTTACCGGGAATTTAACTTTGAAAAACTACTACTACTATTTGGACTTTTTTTCTTTTTTGTGAATATTTTTAATTACCTATGTATTTCAAAAATTTGTGCAATTCTAAAAAATAATTTTTAAATTTTACCTAAATTTTTAAAAAATGTCTAAAATTGGTTTTCTCACTTGATACTTTTAAATATAGTAATTAAAGCACCAAACAAATGTGTTTTAATTTTTTGATTAAATTTAATTAAAAATTGAAAATTTGGAGTTAAATAAAGAAAATATATTTGAAAATAAATATTTTAAAATATTTATTTTTAGGCTCCACGCCCACGATGGGTGTCCGAAGTGCCGTGCCGCGGTCCATCCCTCCGATTTTCCGCCCGGCCGCCTTTCTCCCCGCCGGCCGCCCCTTCTCCAATTGCCTCCGCCTGCCATTCCATTCACAAATTGGCGATCAAATAGCAGGTCACAAATTTGCGATTTTTGGCCAAAAAATTTCCGAATAAAAGTTTTTTTAAGAGGCCTCGGTTTTTCTCGAAATTGAAAGACTAAAAACTAATCTCAAAATAGTCCCGATAAAAACAATGATTAAGCATGAGAGGTGATCTTTAAAACCACCAGAAGATAGGTATTGTTTCGATCATCGATATTGTCTCATTTATAGGGTTGTTCACGGGGGGAAAACGGGGGCTGGTCCCCGAGCCCACCATCTCCGTCCCCGCGGTTTGAAATACGGGGTCCCCCCACCGTCCCCGTCCCCGGTGAAAAAAACAAGGGAAATTTTTTTAACTCAAAATTTTGTCAATTGTACTTTTTCCAATTTTTCTCCAAATTTTTTAGTTATTAATTGTTAGTCAACATAGTGATTTAGAACATTAATAATGTGTTTTTTTTAATTTTCGACAAAAACTTGCCAAAATCTGGTCAAAATTTTGAAATTTTTTCTCATTTTTACCATTGTATTTTTCGTCCCCGTTCCCGCGCCCCCGGGCTCCCTCTCCCCGTATTTTTCAAAAAACACGGTGATCCCCCCGTGAACAGCCTTACCCATTTAAATGAAATTAATACATGATGATGATATGGATCTCAATGTCATCCAGAGCACATGATACCCATCTCGAACTCAAATCTCGCAAATATTAATATTACATTATTTCTTTTTTTGCCAGGCCCAGACACCAATCTCCCGAGCCGCATGGCTTCTTTGGACGAGGACATGGATCATCACCATCCTCACATGCCCGTCTGGGTGAATTGGGCGACGACCACCTGTTCAACCCGTTCGGCAGAATTACGGAAGAACAGCGCATGAACATGCAAATGCACGCGTACCGAAACCACCCCAACTTTGACCCGCGTAATCCCGACCCTTTTTTGTGTTAATAAACCCAAAAATCGATAAACCCAAAAATCGATTGGTTATTTTTAAAATTGCCCTCTAAAAGATTGTGGAAAAATAAGGCAATAAAATTGAATTTTCATCCATTTCTTTAAAGAAAATAAAAAATGAACATTGTTTAACCAATGAATAAAGTTTAATTTTTATTTCAAATCTATTTATTAAATATTTGGTCAAGAAAATCGAAAAAATGGGCATATTTGAATGGACAAATAATAAAGCGACACAATCTCTGAGCTCGGTTAATCATTTAAGTGACTTTTTGGAATGAATTGAAAGCGCACAATGAAAAGGGGCTTAAGAATTAAGGTCAAAAAAAACATTGGAATTTGTGGAAAATGGGCCAAAACTAAATTCAGGGGTGTTGCGAAAAAAAAATTCGTATCTTCGAACGATATCCAAACCAAAACATTATAAGTACAAAATACCAAAAATTAGCAACATATTATAATTTTGAAAAAAATACCAAAAGCCAATCAAAAAAGGTAAATATTTACTCAAATATTCGGAAATTTTATTTTGGAAATTTCTCAATTTTTTGAACTCCGCGACAACCCTGGCAAAACAAAAAGCTAAATCAAATTTGGTGTCAATATAATGGCCAATATAATCAGTCGATCAATTTTGTGGAATTTGGGCCGCCACGGGCAATCCGTAGGCGACGACTGCCGCGCCAGTCAAATAGGGCAATTTGCACTTTTGCCGCGCCTCCACCACTCCCTCCGTCAACAGTCGAAATGTGTCGGCGGCGCTGAAAAAATCGGAGCAAAATAAATGTTTAAAAAACACGTATAGTATAACTAGGGAAAGAGGCTATGATGAATAGAAAATAAATATTTTGGCCATTTTTTGCAAATTATTTTATTTAAAAAAACATTTTTAAAACATTTTTTAATGTTTCTTTTTAACAATTAATATTTACCTTGTTCCCCTTGCGTCCGCCGATGTTTCTTCTCCAAGCAACGACGGCTCCTTCTTAAATAACTCAGCGAAACAGTACTCAGTCAGCGCCATGAAAAATCCTTTAAAAATGCAAAATTTAAAGCAAAAATGCATTTTTATAATTTCTATAAAATTATTTAAAATAATCAGCAAAAAATTGTTTTACGGTCGATTTCGCCATCGGTCACCATCCAAAGACATCCGATCACACATGGCGAGCGGGCAAGCAGGTACTCGTAGACGGAAGAACGCCCGTCATAGGCTGGACCCTCGGCAATGATGCGTACACTGAAACAAAAATGTAATTTGTGACCAAATCGAACAGGGAACAGCTGTGAAGTTCGAAACGGAATTTTTAAAGCAAAATAAAATTAAAAATTATTTTATTTTTTGCATCCCCTGTCCAATTTTCTATTTATTATATTTTTTTAATTTTTATTTTATTTTTCTACCTGGAACAGCCCATGAGTATGGACACTGCGCGGCACTCACTCTCCCGAATGTAAGTGCGTCCAAAATAGCGGCCGCCACTGCCATGGCCCATATAACTGTAAATTCAAAAGTTTGGCCAAACAATTTCAACTTTGAATTGAAGTTTCTTACAGAAATAGATCGTGCTCAGCAAGTACAGTGCGGATTTTCTCCTTTGTTGGAACCTACAAAAAAAAGTTTTATAAATTTTATGCAAATTTTTCGAAAAAAAATTCAACCTGCCCGATGATGCCCTGCCATTGGAAGCGCTGAATGAACGCGCTAATGCGCTCTTGTGTCTTGTCCAGATCACCGCCCGGGTTCAGCACGTAGTAGGAGTTGCGACCGTCCACTGGCTTCGGGATCTTTTTAATTTAAATTTTTCGATCGGTGGACGGAAGAAACAGCCATGTCCTTCCACCCTCCGACACATTGTATTAAAAAATTTATTGAAAAAAGTGACTTGTATCGGTTGCCAAAAAACGCCGAAAAAACGAATCATTTGAAAAATGACAAATTTATTTCTTATCGAAATTTCGAAATGTGATCAAAATTAGAAAATTTTCCACGACGGCGCCTACCCAATTTAAGAAATTAAATTGTAGAACGGCGACCAAAAAAAAGGGGGGTTGATCTCCAAAGGCATGGAGAAAAATTTGGGGAAAAAGTGACTCGTTTCAGACCCAAACGCCCCCACCCCTCCTCATCGCATCTATGAGACAAGCCCTAGCCCAAAAATTTATATCATTTCGGCAAAAAAAATCATTCCGGTAAAAAATTCAGTGATCGGCAGCTAATGCGGTAAATAAAATCCCTACTATAATATGATTTTTCAATTTTCTAAAATTTGCGGATATCATGAAAAAGCCAAAAAGTCTCATGATAATCCCATTCCGTCCCGGTCTCAAGCGTGTATTTGATCTAATTTTTTTAAAGTATTTTTTCACATTTTTTATGTGCGTGAAGAGGTGTTCGAAGAGCTGGAAACATGGAATGCGCGAGACAAGCGGCGCGCGTCGGTAGATGGGCAGGCATTCCCAAGGCAAATGACTGAGAGTCTAAAAATGAATTTTTGTTTTTTTGCAATTTTTTTTTCAATTTTTCCCACCGGTGGAACCACCAACAGGGTGTACATCTTCAGCTTCCGCCTCTCTTCTCGGCTCACTTTCAATTTTGACCGCACATTTTCCCAGCACTGGCGAAGCAATTGGTCAAATGTATTTGGGAGAACCTAAATTTGGCAACAATAATAATAAAATTAAACAAACAAATGTAATTATTTTTTTGGTTTAATTTTTCCGACCGTAACTGTGCTATTCGCATCATTGCTGGCCAAATGGTCATTCTCATAAAGTATTTTGCCCAGAGAAAGCCATTCAGTTTCGTCCTCCATTAAATCCAATAGGCCAATAAGAGTCTAAATTTCATTAGAGAAAAATATAAGAAAACTTGAAAAAGAAAAACAATGAAATCCAAAAAACATAAAATCAAAAAGTGATTTTTGCCAAATTGGGCTTACCAATGTGGAGACTTTGGTCATGCCTAGTTCGCCGACCAAATTGCGTTCAAGTCGCTTCAACTCAGCCGATGCTTCCGCCGGCAGATTCTGTGGCGGAAATGGGAGAAGGAGGGGTGCGGATGCTGCGAACCAGGTGGACTCAAATTGGCTCAAAAAGTCCTGAAAATTCTCGTGCAAACGTCTCGACTTAAGTAGTAATCAGTCAAAGTCGGACCTTTACTTCGTTTTATACGTCGATTTAAAATTTCGAAAACTATCGACAAAATTTCTAACGGCCCGAAATAATTAGAATGTTGTCCATTCTTGTACCTTCATCTCGGCGTCCAATTGTTTGCGGCGATCCCAAAACAGTTTGTTATCTGTGCCAGGGTGATGCACAGACTCGTCGCTATCCAACAGCAATTTCCGCATTCGTTCCAGCATCGAATCGTCCTAAATATAAAGAAATAAAAGTTTTTTCCTCATTTATCCTTAAATCCAGCCTTATCCAGTCGACAGATTTGGATCACAATAGGGTCATGGGAGGCATGGCATCTGGTCAATGTCAGCGTGTTGTCCTCCTCCAATGCCAAATTCACCAATGTGAGATCTGTGGAAAAAATGAAAAATGTGAGATCTGTGGAAAACAAAATTGAAACCTAAAAATTTTTAAGTTTTCGAAAAAAATTAAACCAACTTTTGGGCATCCGACTGATGCTGTCACGCAGCTGCTCGGAGTTGGCAAAAATAAACGGATCGATAGGAGTTAAATTGATTGCTGTAGTTGATGATGTTGACGGAGTATTTCTTCTGGCCCTTTCCAACTGAGGTACCCTAGCAATTGCGAGAAAAAATCAAATATCATTTATTTTTTCTAAAAAATAGTAAATAAAAAATGAAAATTGGTGTGCGATAATAAAAAAAATATATGCAAGTCGCGTCAAAATGGATGTGTAAAAACGGTCAAAAATATTCGAAAAAGTTAGATTTACATTTATGACAATTACTAAATAAATAAATAAATAAATAAAAAGACAGACTCGGCAATGTTTGTCTCGGCTTGCTGTTGCTGCTTGAAGGCCTTTTTGCGAAAATTCAGCCGCGCCAGTTGCCTTAGGGAGGGGGTGGTGGCCTCCAATTGGTACAGCGCGCGGTGCCAATGGCTGAGCTTTTGGGTGCTGAAGCAGCGCGCAAGAAAATGGCAAATTCGACGCCGCCATTCTCTAAAAATTATGAATTTTATTTTTAAAAAATAGCTTAAATCAAGGATGTCAAAATGAATTATTTTTTTAATTGCCCCAAAACAACCTGAATTTTGGGGTGGATGAGATTTTCTCCGACATTTCGTCAATTTATTTAATTTTTGAAAGTATAAATGTTTGTTTTTAATTTTACAAGAATAGCAGATGTCCATAGTTCTTGTAGTCCTCATAGGCTGATTTGAGCAAATCCATTGAAGTCGAAGACGTAGAACAAAATCGGGCAAAATGCTTGAGTTGAAGCCAATGAGATCGGAGAGAAAGTGGCGATTGTTTGGTGAGCTGAAACTCAAAAATTCGAAGCAATTAAAAAAATATTTTGAAAATTCAATAGCGGATAGAGGTACTTAAACACTTAAATCCCCATTAAATAAATTAAACAAATTTCAGACATCGTATGCTTCCCGAATGTAAGCCTTGCGCTGGTCCACTGTGCCCAATTCGTCCCACCTCATCAACAGAAACCGGGTGGAAGACCGAACAAAAAGTCTGTTATAGTGAAAGGGCTTCTGGCTCTAAAAAAAATAAAATATTTTAAATTTTCAAAAATGCCTTAAACCTTAGCCTTGTCCAAAAGTATTTCTGTATCCTCAGTAATTGTGTTGTTCTCTTTTTCAGAAGAACTGTTCTAAAAAATTTAAGCAATAATTTTAATTAAACATAAACCAAATTCTCCTTAATTAAAGTACAATGTACGAAACGAGATGAACAGATAATTAAAAATTAATAAGTAAGAAAATTTCGGATCATTTTAGAAAAGTCGGATTTTTACGGGAATTTTTTCTAATTTGATATTAGCCCGACATTTGCAAACCCGATAATTGCGAACGAAGGGACAAACAAATTATAACAAGTATATGTATTCATTCAATCTACTTTAAAAATAAAACAAAATGCTAGAATTCTAGCTTACAAATTTGCATAAAAATGATTAAATTTGGTCGTTCTGTGCAAAGCTTTGGCCAAAAATTATCAATTTATAGAAAAGACCAAAAAACATTTATAAAAAAGTACAAATGGCCAGATTGGTCAAATTGTATTTTTATTTCAAATTAGAAGAGCTACTTAATTAGATGCTTTATTTTTAAAATCGAAGTAAATTCTCATTTCTAACTTCATTCCCAAGCGAGTTACAGCGACTCGTCCAAAAAGTCGGGTCCGCAATTGTCGGTAGTGCTAATGAACACTATTTGTTTCACCCTTGTTATTACTCATTACTTCATTTGCCGGAAGTGCCTTTTTCGGTGGTCGTCCCCGTTTCCGTTTCGGATTTTCCGGCGGTAAATTAACTTTTGGTGAATTGTAGAAATCGGCACTAAACTCTTTTGACAAAAGCATGCACTGCAGCATTTTGAAGCGCTGGGGACGAATCTGAAAGGTTCAAATGAATAAAATATTGATTGAAAACACAAGAAAATGTTGGATTAGATAATGCATCGAATATTTACCTCTAAAAGTAATATTTTGCAGCAGACCTGTCGGTGTTTCACACTGGCCTCGCGATCAGCGGTTGACCCCCCCCCCTTTTTTTTCTCATTTTCTTCTATTTTTTCATATTTTTCCAAATTTTTTCTCGACTGGGTGATCTC